>JAFIDM010006943.1:3817171-3856348 GCA_023159025.1 Thereuonema tuberculata
TTCGAAGGCGGAACTGCTATCCATTTGACCAAATCAACAGAGATGACTACTAGTGTTGTTTTACTCTATTTCAATCTGACTTCGAAATAATGAGAATATATAACCTTTTTTTTTCTTCCTGGATCAGTTTCGAACGTAGATACTTTTGTTCGATGTCAGAACTCCTATCCATTGGATTACGTCAACAGAGATGATTACTAGTATTGTTTTACTCTATTTCAATCTGACTTCGAAATAATGAGAATAATATTTTTTTCTTCTTCCTGGATCAGTTTCGAACCTAAGTTCTGACTTCGAACAAAAGTATCTTTCCTTTTAATTATTATTATAAAATTATTATTTAATTTAAGAAATCATTATTAAAGTTGAAAGTTAAAGATATCCACTATAGGCCGTGACAGGCCTTTGGGGTTACGGGAGGTAAGGCTCCCAAACCAGAGAACCAACATGTCGAAGTTAGGGCCTGGGGGCCAGCCCGACTTTAACTCCCGGTAAGAGACCCGATACCCATTCTACAGAGTGCTGCGTAGACCCTAGGACCCGTTTGAAGGAGAATGAGCCGAGGCCGGGACTCGAATCTGTCTCCTCCAACCCGTAGCCAAACACCTTTACCCGCTCGGCCACCAGGCCCACAAATTATTATGATTAATATTATTATTATTATTATTTAATTTATGAAATTATTATTTAAAATTAATATCATGTTTAATTAAATTTATATCATTTTAGGCTAATATTATTAATTTAAAATAAATTCAACTTTATGAAAACTTATTATTATTGTTATAAATTTACTACTAATAATAAAAAACTTGTGTGTTATTTTGATTCTCTGTACCAGATCCTCCTCTTTTCGTTTTTTTGGCTCATAACTTTTGACCCAAAGGTCACATATCAAATTCTTCAGATTTTCAAGAAAAGAAACCCATGATACCCAAAATTTAACAAGGTGACCTCTAGGTGAAAACGTATGAACGAAAAACGAATAAACTCACAAGTCATCCTTGTAATAGTATTTTATTTTCCCTTCTCATGATTTTTATTTTGTAAATCAGGAAAAACGCAAGAAGAATCTACTAAAACAAATAAGAAAAATAAATATATAAAAAGAAATAAAATAAAATAAACTTTCAAAATGTTTCCATTGGAATGTGCTCCTATCTGTAAAACATGCGATTTATATTTCTATAGATAAATCAAAGATTTCATTAAACGTCTGCAAAATTAAACATTGGTAATTGAATGAAAACGCGAACTTCCATTTGGCAAAAATTGTCTGTAATCAAAGGAGGTTGAGTGCGAAATTATTATTGGATGAAGTATTATTCGAAAAAGGGTACTTATTTAAAATTGTTACGTGAATGTTTAATAAATGTATTAAAATGTTAAATTGATCATTTTTCAACTGAAACTGGAAATCATTTCACTTTTCACCGCTATGCGCGCTCATGTTGTAACCGTCATTTCCTGTTTTCGGAGATTTTTAAAAGCTGCCCTGCTGATGACATGTCATCTTTTAAATGGTTCATCACAGACATTGCTAACTTACATACAAATCCTGTTCATAGCCCCCATATTACAGAAATGCATATTTATTTAGTCATTTTTCTAAGTATTTTATTTTTAGGTCATTTTCTCGCTTTTCGCGTCATTATTATGTCATTTTATGGAATTTATTAGAATATTTTATTCGTTTTGAGTTATTTTCTCACATTCTTAATTGTTTATGATGCATTTTTTACGTATGGTACTGGATATTAACAGAACTGAAAGTGAGGATGAATACGAAGACGAGAATCTTCACAACTTTGTTCAACCCTTATTTCTTGGAATTTCCACATTCCAGGAGCCACACCAAATTATGTCAGTTTCATTCAAATTTTTAGGTCATTTTTTTAAGTTTTCGGGTCATTTTATGGGATATTTCCATTCAATTTATAGATCATTTTTTAAACATTTTCAGGTCATCAAAATCCGGGCCCTGCTTATAACTTTTGACCTAGAGGTCAACCGGTAAAACTTTTGGTATCATTTTTTTTTTTTTTTAGCATTTTGATATATAATTTATGTTAATCTATTTTTGACAGCATAATGTATCTCCAAATAAGAGTTTAGAAGATATGTCATTTCTTTCTGGTTTTGTTTTGGTGATTCATCAGCGACTATTACTGTGGCTCCGTCTAGTGGACGTTTCGATCGACGCACTTTCTCAGCAGGAACGAGGGAATGGTGCGTGCAATTGTCCCAGTTCCGCTGTTAGCAGAGGCCAAATGGGTCTCCCACTGAATGGGGTGGTTGTCCGCTCAAGAATCAAATAGAGGAAAAAGCTTATTTAGGGAACTCGTAATTTTACAGAAAATCAGCTGAACTACGCATGCGTACAAATAAACCTTCACCATTAGCTAAGGCCATTAATTTTTGTATCGTCTTACAACGTATGTGAAAATGCATCATTAGTTTTAATTTGCTCACTTATTTTATTGTCGTTTTTCTAAAACTTTAGCCATCAGTGTGGCTTACGAATGTACGACTGGGGTTTGGAAATGACCGAGTGACCAGGAGAAGGGGATAAGGGAGGCCTAAACACAAGGCATTGCCCTTCCTTCTATTTAGATTTGATTGAACCGATTCCGATGAAACACGGACGGATGGTTCATATTTTTGAATTTCAGGGCAATGGTTATTGTAACCGACGGAATAATTTCAATATTTCATAAAAAACTTAACTAAAATAAGGATTCAAATCACTCAAAAAGTAACTACAGGAAAAAAGGAAAATTTTAAATCAAACAGTATAGATTCAATGTTAATCCTGTTATTAATCATTTTTATAACATTTATAAAACTCAATTTATCCCAGTAGGAAAAATTGATCGTAATTCAAACAATGAAGATTATTCCTTATATTACATTGACAGAAATTATCCATACATTCGTAAAATCCCGATTTGCGAAGTGGGAAAATTAGTGATTTCAGTGAAATAAGGCATCCGTTATCTATCGTTCCCTTCACTATTTTCTAGTCTGGAGTTGTCGCACACTGATGAACTCCCACCTGGGTAATGATTGTGACATCTCGCACGAATTTCCATCATTATGTTATCTTATTTCAATTCAGAGGCCGCTGATCCCCTTAGTAATGAAATCTGAGCATCTCTACTTGTTCGTCTTGGAGAGAAAACCATTAACTGTAAGAGAATAACGTATGGACGACTCCTTCCTTGTCAAAAGTGTTACAGATGAACACAACGATGATTGTATGTTCTCTACCTCAATCGCCAGAGATCTTCGATGTAATACAGTGCAACTTGGATAATTCGAACGTCTTTAATTCGAAATCGTGGTTAATTCGAAGATTTCTTTTGGTCCCTTGAATTTCTTATTAAATCAATGTTAAAAAATCGTGGATAATTCGAAGTTCAACTTCCTTAATTCGAAGTTTTTTATAAAAACTTTCGAACCATAACGACTTTTCGGCGTTTCATCGTTAAGAAATTCGACACGTGACAACTGAAATCCCCTTCCCGCCACCGTTCGACACGTGACGCTTCAGACGCCATTCGAGCTTCCTGCTGTCAGTGTCACCATGTCTTTCAGTAAACCACGCGTGTACAAGAATTTAACGTTCGCTGAAAAGGTCGCCGTCATTTGCGAGGTGGAAAAGGGTGTGAAGAAGAAATGCCAAATCGCCAACGAGTAGGGGATAGCGCCGAATTTTGTTGGTACATTGAAGGACAAACCAACATAAGTGAAGCTGTTTTCCGTTCACTAAAATGCTTGATGATTTTGCTAACCTTAAGCGACTGAATTCTACAAAACAATCAGACACTGCACAATTTTTTAAAAAACTATAATTTTCTGTATTGAATGCAATATGTACTGTAGCTTACGTAATATAAATCTTATTTTGTTTAACATAATACATACATATAGTGTTTAAGTCTTTCATTCCATGATCTTTCTGAATAAATATTTACTTATTGACAGAATAATCTTTTCAAGCATTCAGTGGACCTGAAATGAAAGTTAAAAGATGTAACTTGTTTAATTCGAAAACTTGGATAATTCGAAGTTTTGTAGTGGTCCCTTCAGCTTCGAATTATCCAAGTTGCACTGTATCTCTATTTATAACTACACCACGTAACAATCTGGCCAATCCCAAGCTTCTGGAAAATTCACAGAAACCAAAGATTAGGTCAGATCCCCCTCAGCAAAACTATTAATGCTTAAGCATTTCCTGCTTAACTGCGTTTCCCACAACAGAAAACAACAATGTCTCAGGATAAAGGAATTCAAAATTAATTACAAACAGCAACTTAATAATGGAAAAAAAATAAAATAAAAAAGAATATGCAGTATGATTATAAAATGTCCGTCAATTCCTCCTATAACGTAATTCCAAAAGTTATCTGATAAAAAAGTTCTACTTAAGCAACCTCAGAGCCAAATGGCAAGTTTTCCATTGTTATACAATCATAAAGGCTCGGAAGGTTATAATCGAATTCATTTTAAATTCTCAACCCTTCGAATTCTAAGTTCCAAAGTCAAAAATCTTATTCAAATGTCAATTACAACTTTCTTTCAAATTATTAATTAGAAATCGAATATAATCTAGTCAATAATGCAACGACAGTTTGGCTATTTAACACAGCAGTGAAATGGTATTCGTTCATTGTATTCATTTGTTTTCAAAACCAAAGACAATCAACGAAGAAGAATAAAAAGAAAAAAATGTATAATCTCAATGTTTTTTAAATATACATAAAAAAGTATAATCTTAAAAAAAGTTAAAATTTACATATAAATTTATTTAATTTTTTTAAGATTATATTTGTTTGTTTTTTTTATGATTATATTTGTTTTTGTTTTTTTAGCATAAAAAAATCTGACTATAGGCTTAATAAGATTGATTAGCTGTATTTTCTTCTTCTAATATTGTTCTTTAGTAAGTAGAAATGACAAAAATAAGTAACTAAAATATAAAGAATAGTGGGAGGTTGTTGTAAGATAATTTATAATGTTTTATTAAGGCAATAGATTAACCTAAGTCTAAGTTTTCTTACCTGTTCGAAGGTAGAAAGAAAAAAAAAAGTTAAAACTGGTGGGTTTTTTTTTTTTAGATTTTTCCCCCCACATATAAGGAGATGAGAAATTTAATGTCTTAAGTGTAAATCTGTTCCCACAGCCTGGATAATCAGAGAAAATGACATCCTTAATAAAAGCTCATCAAATCGGAATAATTCCTTCTGTCTGTTTTCAGTTTGGTCGAATGGAGGTTACGGCTTATAAGAAATCATCGTGTTCTTCCAAAATGACATTCCATTTGTTTTCGTGTAATTTCTTTTCATAATTCTGAATCTAGAAAACATCCAGATTCCATCTGTTTGTTTTTTGTTATTTTCTTTCTTTTGTTATTTGCTTCTTTCTCTATTGATTGTCTTGAGAACAAAGAAAAAAAAAACTCATTTTTTCTGTTGAGAATTAAAAGAGAACGCATTTGGCAAAAAAAATCTGTAGCTTTTATTAAAGTATTCTCCAGAAATGTAACTCAGATTCTTAAATATAAATGTTTTATTATTTAAAATATTTTATTAGTTTTATTGTGTTTTTATTTTTTTAAGTAATTAAATAATATTCTTCAACAGATTAAAACATATTTCTAAATTAGAACAAAACAGAAAACAAATTTATATTAACAAAATTATTAAAATATGATAAAAAGAACAGACTTTAAATGAAGATCCAAAAACTAAACACATGAAGAGATTTAATATCTTCTTTTAAATTTACTCTGATTTCTATCTTTCCATTGTTAAATTAAAAATCTATTTTTTTGCTTCAATTTAATCAAAATCAAAGAACAAATACTTTGATTCGCAAACGTTTTTCCTTCACTATTTTCATTCTATTGTTTGAAAGTTAACGACTTTTCTATTTGACATTTTCTAGTTGAGGAGAACAGACAAATACAGATTTCTAATTGTGTTTTAATGCTTCAAGATATTACTTTTTTATTTTTTTCTAAAATCTAAAGGGATCAGATCAAGTTACTATTTTTCAAAATTCACTCAAGATTTTAACAATTTTTTTTTTGCCGAGATAAAAGAACTTTTTTCTTTCACTTAGCATCACTTTTTTTTTTTTATACATCTTTGACAATAAAAGCACATTTCAATGAATATTGTAGGTTTGATTGAATCCAAAGTTTATTTTTTCATCTGAAACTAAACTTGTTTGGATAATGAGCGTCTTTATTAAAGTTAGTAAAGTTAGGTTATAAAAATGCTACAACAAATTTTATAAAAAGTTTAAACATGCAAAGCTTCAGAAATCGTCCTTCAAATTGGACGCATTATTCAAAAGCTGTTTATTCCGAAGATTATCTTCAACATATTTAGACACGTTCACTTCCAAAGCATTCTGCTCTAAGCAATTCTGTTTGATTGGCAGGGATTTCCTCCTGAAGCAACTACACCAATATTAATAAGCTTGGTTTGCAGCCAATTACTTGACCATTTTATTCAGAATTACCGATCATTTCGGCTTCCCCATCCCTCTATTCTATTCAACCTTTATGAATTCTGTAGGAATAAAATTAAAGATCCAACAGAGTTAAAAACAATTTTGAAAATTCGAAGATAACAAATTCTTCGCCTAATTAACTCCTGGCAAGAGTTTCATCTTCCCAATAATAATCAGTAAATTCGAGAAATAGAAAATGTTCGATAAATAAAGAGAAATTTGCGATTGATGGAAACCAACGAACACTCTTGAAATATGTTAACTTATTGATCCTCGTTTCAACATTTGGATCTCACCACTAACTAAGTACATTTTAATTTTGGATAATTTCCTTTCGGCAAGAAATTTAAAAGTTTTAGGCGTATTGTCATTTCCGGTCTGTGTCTGCGTTCACTTCGGTGTCTTGTTTTGCTTCATTTCAATGCATTTCCAGCTTTGAGTTAAAGAGCAGAGCATTAAGTTCTACAACAACTCAATACCTTAGTCAGATGGATTATGTTAAAGTGCTTTAGGGAAGAGCTTTGGGTTAAAGTGATCCTGTCGACGATTTTTAAGTACGAAAGTTTATCATCAGAAAATGTAACATTAAAAAGGGAGAAATAATAGAATGCACAAAAGAATATTTAAATGCCTTTTGTACCGACCAGTAAACAAGCCAAGGTTTTGAATCTGTTCTTGTTTCAATCATTTTTTTATTGTTGTTTGCTTTTGTAGGGTCCAACTTCCAGAGAGGGAAAGGGATGATTTCGTGCTTTCTGAGCTTCATCCGAGAGTAATTCTGGCTGATGAGGCTTAACAAGGATTAAAAACAACTATAACCGATTCCCGTCGATGAAAGATCAAGACGTCAAAGTCAACCATTGTACATTCTTTTATTTCTCACGATTCTTAAGTCACTTCAAAATCCTTTCTCTTTTCAACTGAATTCTCAATTTGAAGATCGTATGTTCGTGACACTGAATGAAATAAATCTTTTGGTATTTATTTTTTTACCTCTTCATCTAAACACAAAACCTTACTAAATTCATAGTCACTTTTAGAAACTTTTCTATCGAAAGAAATCAATAATTATACTAAAAAACATCTATTCCAAGCATAAGAACACTCCGGAATTTACTTTTTAAAGAAATACTTCAATATTAGATGAGAAGTACAAACATTTCGCAAAAGATCCTGAGACTGAGATGATAATAGTATCCTTCAACGGAGAAAATTTAACTTAAGTGTACTCAAGAAATCTCGCTTCTTCAACGCTTTACCCGAAGGCTTTCCACTAAGTACCTTTAACTGTGACGTTTCCCTAGGGTCTACGAAATTTTATCTGTAAGGATTTCATTTTCGAATGCTTAGAAATAAAAAGACATTTGCATTTGTTGATTTTATTTCTTTATTATTAATGTTTCAGATTTGTTGCAGGAAGATTTCAGATTATTTTTTTTGGGTATCAATCTGTCATTTGATACGATGGATTGCAAGTGGGTGTTTTTCCATTAAAAAAGATCTCTTGCAAATTCATTGCCTTCCATCCGCCCTCGCATCTCACCTTGAACTACTTTTGATATCGATATCCCATCGATCATTCCAACAACACATCGATCGACTGAGACACTGCGATCGGATTGAAGAAACCTCCTTCACTCCTACAAAACAACGTCAAAAAGATCTTATTTTTATAAGTAGAAATGTGATTCTAATTGTATGAGAAAAAGAAATCCATCACATGAATATTCATGATTAAATGTAGAGTTTTAATAAGAAGAAATCAATTGAATCGGTGAGTGCAGAAACCACTTAAGTTACCCCCGGGAAATTTTACAGGAGAACAAAAGACCGTTTGCACCCAACACACTTTTTTTAGGATCTTATATCTACTGAACTAAGCCCGGGATTGATGTGGTTTCTTCCCCCAATAGGATTCAGACAAGCCCATTGCATGCAAAAAAGCCATTTTTGAATTTTTTGTAACTTATTTGATTTCTGCATTCACCGATTCAATTAATATTTTCATTTCTTATGATTAAAAAAAAAGTATATAGTCATAAAATATGCAACAATAAGTTCAAAAGCTATTTTTTTAAAAATTATTATCCACTTTTGTTGCTTACCGTCTCTGAATTTCGTCTTCACTTGTTTCTTGTTATTTCTAAATGATGATCGCTAAAGTGTTCGAAACAGAGGACTTCGAATTCCAATTGTACTTCGACACTGTTGGCGACGACTGAGAAGCTTTGGCTTCCGCAGGGCCTATAGACAGAAAGATATAGAAAAAAAAGAAAAAAATAGTGAAGAAATACATTAACAAATCATCGATGAAAGACAACTAATTTGGAACATAAAAAATTAGCAAATTGCTTAGGTATCATTGAAACAATGAACAAATAAACAGAAACAAAGAAAGAAAGTTTATTCAATCTCTCAGAAGCCGATCAATAATAAATATTGTAGTTATTATGAAATCATCCACTCAGAGTAGATTTCTGTAAATTTGTTTTACAGTTTATTATCTTATAAACTTACCAAACCCGTGATGGAGAAACTGTCAAATTTGAATTTAAAATTATTAAGAGATTTACAAGAAATCACAGATTACTTAAAGAGGATTTCAGTTTCAATGGAGGAAGAAAGGTATATAAACCAGACTCTTCTAATCTAATCCTCCTTCAGAAATCCATTAAGATTTGAAGTAAATGGAATCTTCCTATCTTATTCTACTCCATTTTTTTTAATGTCTTTTTTTTTAGTATCTGGTGAAATTATTAGTTTTTTCTCTTCTAACCCTTATAGGTGGTTAGGAAGGTTCAGAAGATGAAAGAAATTCCATCGAATGTTAAAAAATATAAGAAAGAAAGAAAGAAAGAAAGAAAGAATAATTATTAATAACTAATTTTGCACTGACAGCAGTAATTGAACACGTGAATGAAAAAATAGGGAAGATTTGTCATTCAATTGCTGAGAAGAAGTTTCTAGAGTTCATGAAAGATAAACTACAATGTATTGTAGTTATATTTATATAAACTACATTAAGTTATAATGTAAAACTTTACTTGAATTTACACAAAAAAACAAAACATTTACACACAAAAACAAAACATTTACACAGTGTTAACATTACATCAACGTTGTTTTCAATATCTGTTAATTATTTCCAAAAGCAAAACTATTGTAACTTGTAAAAGTTACAGTTAAGTAGAAACAAAGTATAAATTGTTGTTAAGTAGAAGAGAAAAAATAGAAAACCCATGAGTTTTTCAAACACATCCTGATTATTTTGTCAGAGGTTTTCGAATGTCCCGGATTCTAACAACCAACGGAACGGTCTAAAAACATAAGATAGCATAAGATACATCGAATTCACTCTCCTAATGACTGTAAAAACAGTGATTACTAGTTAATTGAAATATTAAGTCACTTACATATACAAGTCACTGCATTTCAATTTTAGTATTTCAATCTTGGGACTCATTTGCTTGATGAGCAGATGTATTTTTGATTTTCTATTTCTCGAAAGAATCCTAAGATGAGCTTTTCATTAAACTTCTGCTTTTTTTCCTTTGGTTGAGAATTTAATGTAACATTAGATAAAAGGGAAATTCCCATTTGCCATAATATTTTGTACAAAGAAAATTGATGAATTTGACGAAAGAGAAAACGGAAAGAAAAACAAAGGAATTTTGACTTTATTCTTTAAACTGAGCAAAAAAAGAAACAGATCAAATATTTTTAATGTCTATTTCACAACAAAAGAAGAAAGGAGTTAAATTTTATCTCAAGAACTGAGTAATGAGCTGTGATTGGAAAATTCAATTAGTATCCAACAAGAATTCTTCCGCAGGAAGGAAGACGAAGTCATTCCTTGGACTCTCAAAGGAAATACATTTATCCAATCGGTTACTGCATCCAATTCCAGATGGAACTTAAAAGAAAAAAAAAAGAAATCTTCGAACGCCAAAAATTATTCTACTTAATAAATATCTCTAAAATAACAGTTCCTTATATTTTATTATTATTATTATTATTATTTCCTACTTATTTAAACTTTTGCAATAATGTCGATACCAATTTTGAAGTATCATTCATGATATTCCCTTAACTAGAACTAATTAATTGCATTAATAAAAGCGCTATTCTTAATTAGGTACTGAGTGATTCTAAAAATGTTTTTAGGCTTTGGGAGAACAGGGGTGGGGAAGGAAACCATCATCAATTCATTACAATCTCCGAATATAGATTTCATTCCTTTCAGACACATTTAATATTATATTTAATATAAATTAATTAGGGATTAATTACAGTCATTGTTTTGTTTACTTGTCTTTTGTTCATGTTTTGATGCTTTCACTCAGCTGCAGATACTGGGTAGCTCAACTGATGAAGGCTAATAAGCCAGAAACAGTCCATCCTGAATTCCCCGGATCAAAAATTCCACAAGCAGCTGTTGAGTGCGTTTTTATTTGAGTGCTTTTTTATTCCTTAAAACCTTAATTACTTTCAAAGACATTTTTCATTAAACGTCAGTCGATTAGATAAATTAATTTTAAAAATCGTGATTCTAATAAAAGCACGAATGAATGTTATTATAAATATACTTATAATATTTACATTATTAAATATATTGTAAATGTATTGTAATTTACGCTATATACATGTTATTACACTTACAGTATTACTACAATACAAATAATTTAAATTACAAATACATTTATCTAATCTTTTAGTTAGTTTATAAATTCAATTGAATATAAAAATTTTAAAAACTATCTATATAAATAAATAATAAACATAGTAAAATTTTTGCGTTAACAAAAAAAAAAAATTAACAAAATAATGTTTCCAAATTCCCATCTCTTATTAATTTTAAGGAGGAGATGGAAGAATTTTGAAGCAAGGGAAAAAAAAAATCCCCACTGTTAACTCGTGGAGGAAGCAAGGAATGCAGATTCTTTCTGACATTCTTGTGAAAGGCCTCTTCAGTCAAAACCTCTTTCCACGAGTCTCACCACCAACTAAGATCTTGAATATTTCATAAAACTAATTTACCAGAGTTTCAGACTTAATTCTTGAAAACTCAAATGCTTCTTCATTAAAATTTCATATTAAATTATAATTCTTAATGACGAGAATTGTGGATTAAGAAAATAGATTAAGAAACTTTCAAGAATTAACAAATTTACTAATTACGATTATAATAAGTTCGTTCTTATAAATATATTAATCTATCAATTAGTTTCTAATAACATTATTTTATTAATACTGTACATTGTTTAATAAATAGATAACGTCATAAATTAATAATGGAATATCTTTTCAAAATAATCACTATCTTTAGAAACAATCATCTTTTCCTTACTGTTTTTATTGATCCGCCATCAAATACTTTGACATAAGTTTTTCCCAATGAGCGCTATTTGAAACGATTGACTTTCCCGTATTTGACTATATTACATACTGAGAAACACACAACAATGGACCCAAATAACCCACTGCATTTTAAAAAAAGGACTTGTGTTGTTTTAAAAAAAGAAAATCACCGCAGTTGTTAATGGTTGCATTCGCCTAAAATTATCTTAGCAATTGGAATTATTTTGATTTCGAGCATTGTAGAAGGTAACAACTTAAAAAAAACTTTCAATAAAAATAAACTATCGTACAGACCCAGGTTAAAAAAAAAAAAGAAATTTAATCGAACTCAAATTTGAAAGCATCGAATAGAAATTTGACAAAGCAACATTGATTCTTATGATCTTCTGATTTTTCGCTGCTTCAAAATTTGTGTAAGTTAAAGTAAGATAAAATGTTCTACTAGAGACCTACAGAGACCTTGGCTCTCGGGATTTCATGCTGACTAATTGAGGTTGGAAGGTTTAACCCCCGGAGAAAGAACCCAGAACCCACTCGTCACAGGGCTGGGTCGACCCTGGAGAATTTGACGTGAAAAAATCTTCGACCTACGATTGAACCCGTCTCCTCCAGTCTCAATCAAGAGCGTCACAACGTTTGTTTAATATCTCATTTATTTAAGAAATACCACGATTTGAAAATAACATCCTGGAATTTATTTGAAAGAAAATGATTCCAACTTTCCAAAAAATTATTCGTTTTACACAAATGAGTAATAATCAGATATAAATCAAACCATAATTAAATTCAAAACCTTAATCTAATTTACTGGAAAAAAAGAAATTTCCTCTCATGTTAGAATAATTAGCAATGGAGCCATTTCAAGAATTCATCTTTAAGTAAATCTCTGCAAAAAACAAAAGGTTTTATTCAGTTTTGGTTCGAAATAAAATAGTAACAACAAAATCCGATGTGAACTTGCAAATTAAAATTTAATTTACAACACAGCATTATCAGTTGAGCTACAGATGAAGCAATGCCTGTTAGAAAACTGGATCTCAAAAGGAAATAAAGAATTAATATTACTGAGACATTAAGTTAAACTCTGACATCTGAATTTTGATGCAAATCAGTAGATTGTTCCTTTATTTATCCAAGGGCAAGGGAATTGGGCTCTATTTAAAGGAACCGAAGGACGGGTTAGAAATGTATTCAGATGTACAAACAATAATTGTAAGCTTTTAAATATGAAATTTCTTCTAAATTACTGTTTTATTCTTTGAGTTACTTAAAGACATACCGTATTGTCCGGCGTATAAGACGACCCCCGACTTTTCAGAAGATTTTCCTGGTTTAAAAAGTCGTCTTATACGCCGGACAATACGGTAGTATTTCGTCCACATTGTAACCCCTACTTCCGGTTTTCTTCACAAAGACCAAAATGCATTCAGGTGTCAAATGCTATTATATTTGATAAAGCGTGAAGCTGATCTTTGAGCTACTAAACTATACAATATTTGTTTCTTATGTAAAGTGGTCCTTAGAATGGGCTTAGAATGTCTTCCAAGAAGATCTAGATAATTTGAAGATGTGTGTAGATCGGTTTACTTATCTTTTCAAGTAAGTGGCGCCCAGATTCTCAATAACAACATCTTAAGAGCTCACAAACATAAACACAAGATTCAAATACACACACATTACTCACAAAATGGTCTAAATTCGTTGTAGAGAGAAAACAACATAAATTTTTATTGTAATTGGTGTACGGATATTGAGTTCTATTAATATCCTCTTTTGCATAAGTTTTAAAACGTTAAAAGATTATATATATTTGGATATCAGTCCAAAATATATTTGTAAAATATATTTTTAAATTGCAAGTCGTCAACTTTTTTCCCTAATTATACCAAATGGAGAAAATAGAAACAATCACAAAACTATTTATTATCTATATTTATACTACTATTATAAAGCAGAAGATTTTGTATGTTTGAACGTGCTAATCTCAGGAACTACCAGTTCGATTTGAAAAATTCTTTTTGCATTAGATATCACGTTTATTGAGGAAGGTTATAGGCTATTGATGTTATATACACTCCCCCTCCCCCCAGGGGATGAAAAGGAGTGTTATCCACACAAATATTGTTAGGCAACAATTGGAGCTCGGTGGCGACAATGGCACCTACACAACTATTGTTATTCAACAATTGGATCTGACAGTTGAGGAACAACTGCAACTAAAATATTGTTGTGCGTAATAGCGACGGGGTTTTCGGGTTAGATATAGATTTGTAATAATCAGATGATTTTTTACGAACTAGGAAAGGTTTGAAGTGATAGAGTTATGAGATTACAAAATTCGAATAACCTGGAACTAGGGGTATAAACGGGAGGGAGAAAGGAGAAATTAGTAAGAACTCTTATATTTTCCGATTTCTATATTAATTGCATACCTAGGAATCTCGATTTACAACATTCAAATAACCTGGAACTATGGGTGTACACTGGGAGGGAGGTGAGTGGATGGGCAAACATTTTCGGGATAGATGTAGATCTAGACTACTATTATAAAGCTGAAGAGTTTGTATGTTTGAGCGCGCTAATCTCAGGAACTACCAGTCCGTTTTGAAAAATTCTTTTTGCTTTAGATAGCCCGTTTATTGAGGAAGGTTATAGGCTATATAATATCACACTACGACCAATAGGAGCGGAGCAGTAAACATAAACGTCAACTAAACGTCAAACTGTTGCGGCGGCGGCGCGCTAGGTCGGGAGCGCATTGTATGTTTCCACATAATTTCCAGATTGTATTTATAGTTAATGAGATGCACTAGTTATGTGCGCATAATGTATTGAAACAGATATGTATAATCACAATTTAACGCGGGTGAAACCGCGGGGCACGCTAGTTCTGTATATAGAATAACTTTGACAAAAAAATAACGTTAAAAATAACATCTTAACCTAAACTACTGCAATTATTTTATTAAAACAAACCCTAGATGAGAATTCTTTAGAAAACAAGTTTTATGAAAAATTTATAAAAACATTATCTTCCGTGATTGCCTGTTAAAATTATTTCTTGTTTTTTTTGTTTTTTTTATGATGTGCGATCTTCGTATGTACGAAGTTACGCGGTCTACGGAACCTAGCGATCCCCGAAGGGCGAACCCCTAGGAGAAGCCGTAGATATACTAGGGAACAGATACTGGGGGTGGTTTCCCGTTGCCTTCCCCCAGGACGCCATTAAGGAATGACGTCCGACCAGAGAGAAAGTGAAGAAGAGGCTGGACAACACAGGAAAGGAAATTGAAACAGCCATGCCCCTGCCGGGATTCGAACCCAGGAACTGGCGCACTGGACGCCACGGCTGGCCGCCGCCGAGACCGCACGACCACGCCAGCACGGCTTATTTCTTGTTGAAGATTGTAAATAGATTAAAAATGGATTAAATTCCACATTCATTGTTAATTTATTCTTTGCTGATTTTTCTCTTAAGTTATCTTAGCTTTATGATATTAGTATGATATTAATGGGTGTCCATTAATTACGTGAGCTCAAAATGGGGGAAGGGGTCCGGCAAAATCTCTCCAAATCTCATTTAAAGGGGGGAGGGTCAAAGAAAATCTCACGTCAACTTTTTAATTCAGAGAATATACAGATTATAACATTTTGTAATATTATGCGTTTATATTATTAAACGTTTATGATTACTGCTCCACTCCTATTGGTCCTAGCGTGATGTTATATAGCCTATAACCTTCCTCAATAAACGGGCTATCTAACGCAAACAGATTTTTCAAATCGAACTAGTAGTTCTTGAGAGCGTTCAGACACACAAACTCTTCTGCTTTATAATAGTAGTATAGATTAACTAATACTCATTAAATTGTTCTGTCAATCGAATCAAATGCCGTTTTAAAATCCACAACTAATGCAAATAACTTTTAATTGCTAATCTTAAATCGATCAAAGTGTTTAATATATTAACCTGACTATACTAGTTTTTTGTCTAAAGCCTTCCTGATTTTCAATGGTTTTACTATTTTTCTTCCTCTCAAATTTCTAACCTATTTTTAATAATTTCACTGCATATTTTAAGTGTTGTATTTAGTAGAGTTACACCTCTGTAATTAAAAGAACTATATAGCTTATTTCATGATTTAAAGACAGGCCTTATTTTACCTAATCTCCAACAATGCTACTGTTGCGAGTCTTCTAATAAAGATTTCAAAGGTTCTTTCATTTCTTTTAATGATATTTAATCTTCATAATTTACAAAACCGTTTACTCTTATTATTCTTTCTAAGGATCTTACAGAATTCTTTATATCCTTTGTGACTGGACTTGTATCAAAATCCTTTTCTTAATCTGCTTTACAATTGGCAACATTCTTGTCGTTCCAATTTTTCTCCCAACTAGATTTACACTTACTTTGACCTACCCTTAATTCTGTATTATAATTTTAATACAGGTTGTAGGTATATGATCAGAGTTTTAATCTTCTACAATAGGAAATTCATCAGTTATTTTATTATTTACAAAACATCAATCAATCAACCTTGCTTATTAATAAACGGACATCCACTTTGCTTTTCTCTATCATGAATTTCATTTAAAAGTTCTAGATATTCTTTACTCCAATTTATTAGTCTTTTTCATTCTTTATTTATAATGTTATCGTTTTATTTTCTCACTAATTCTTCATCTCTATTGACAATGTAATTCTCCTGTTCTAACATTAAAATTCTCAATTAAAATAATATCGTTATTTTTTTGATAATTATATACTTCATCCTTAGTATTATTTGTCAAACGATTTATTTCCATTACAGAATTAAAGAATGTTGGTAAAAGTAAAGAATTTTCTGTGATGATCAACATTTATCAAAATTTATAGGTATCCAATGTACATATTTCATTAAATGTTTTAAAAACATACAACTTACCTTAATACAATAATCCATAGAGTCTTCAAAACTGATAAGATTCCAAATCCAATTTAGAACAGTTTCTGTTAAAATAACCAAAGTTAATCAATTAATTTATCATTGTTTTTATTAAATGTTTGATGATTTCATATTGGTAACAAAGCCTATCAGCAGTTGCCAATTGGATTTTTATAATTTAAATAATGAAGTTAAAAAGTCAATAAAATAAAATAGAATATACAAATTTAAATACTTATAGACACTCAAAGATTTTATAAAACTTTCCAAGACGGAAATTTCTCAAAATCATTTAATCTTCCTTTGATTTCGTTTAAGACGATTCAAATTAAAAATCCTTTTATTCTTATTTGAACTGAGATTAGTTGATCAATGATGTTGTTAATAAAACGGAGAATTGTTACTTTACTTCTCCTTTAGAATAACCTTCTTCATTTACTTTTATTTATGTGACTTTTATATTTTCTATTTATTTGATATATTTTTATTGTTTTGTTTTTCTTTGATTTCTTCTTTGTCTTGTTTTTATGTTATGGAATTTAAGTTTTTAATTTTATTTTTTAATAAATAAAATTTTATTAAACAATCTACCTCATACCATTTATTTTCATTTGTGTTTCAAGCTCTGATCTCAAGCATTCATTAATCGCTAATTTCTTTTATATTTTTGATGTCCAATCTAAACCAAGGGGATGAAAAATAATTTTTAAAAAAGCGAAACCAAAACAAAATAAGGATTCTCTTCACTGGGTTCTTTAACAATAATAAAATAAAATAAAGTAAATCTATAAAATTCTTAAAATTGTTTTTCCCTGCCTTAGGTACCTCTCTAATCACTAAAAGATACGATTTTCTTTAACTTGTGTGATATCCGCCAGAAGTAATGGAACAATTCCAAGGTCCCACGTTGTTCATTTCCGAGAATTCATTGACAAAAGAGAGATTGCAGCAGTGATTTTGAGGTTGATTGCTTTTTTTAATGAAAACCCAACCACAAATCATTGTTATCTGTAAATTATAGGGAAATAGAATTTCTGTTAATGATTCAGCGAACATCAAATGCATCGACATTATTATTATTATTTTAGTGGTATTAAGTTAAAACCCGTAGCAATCGAAGAAAAGAAATCGCTGATCCAGAGTGCAAAAGAAAAAAAACAAAACCTACCTTTCTGAAATTCATTATAAAGACAAAGCAAAGCTAATAGAAGCCAAAATGCATTCACTGACACATGTTAAACAACAAATCTTTCAGTGGCTGCTATTAATAGAACTAGTTCATTTCAAGAAAGAGAACGATTATAATTTTATGTCAGATTTTGGTAAGAGCTAATTAAGATGATTTAAGTGCTAATTAACGTTCAGATTTACTATTGGGTCATTCCACGTCAGATCACCTGAGTTCACCACACCCCCATCACAGATTTTTAAGAAAATTTATTTGCATGTAAAGGGTCATTTTTTTTTTTTTTTTTTTTCTAATGTTACTCAGTTCTATTATGTGTGCTTAAAAAGAAATGCACATCTGTAGTATAGGTCTGATAATTAATATAAGTATCCTAAAATACAAAAGTTAATAATAAGTTTAATAAGATTCATATAGGATTATTTAAATTAAGTATAAGAGAGAAAGACTAAGTATAAAAAAGTATATTAATAAAAATTAAACATTTGATTGGTGATATGATAAACTTAACACCAAATCAAAAACTAGAAATATTGTCAAGAATTAGTACTAAAAGCTATTTATTGACTCTAGTTTTTAAAATAAATTAAGTAATTATAGTAGTAAAATGTTAATGTATTATTACTATATTACCATGTATTTAAATTAAATAATTATTTAAACTAATAACTATTATAATTTTATCTTATTTTCAATTACATCGGAAATTAATTTTTCTTTTATTTCCTTAATTTTTTGAGATTCATAATTTTCCCACTTAATTTGTTTAAATAATTTGTAAATAATATGGCTTTTCAAACGATATCCATAATTGATTTTAATCTTATAGTTATTTAAGGAGTACAGCCAATTATTTCTCGTTTTTTTTTCTTCCTTACTTCTATTTCTTTCATTTTTTATATCAAAGAAATTTTTTATTATTACATTATAAATAAATTTTTCTTCTATTGTTAGTATTTTAAATCTTTTTCTAATACTATTTTTTTCATCTATTCTTTTGTTTTTGAAATTAATAAAAACTTCATCTAATATTTTAAATAATATTCTATTTATATTTTCAATTTGCTTCTTATTTATGAAAATCCAGCAATTTAGGCCATAGTTTAAAATTGAATCTATATAAGATTTAAAAACAATTAACTTTTGTCTAAAAGGAATTATTTCCTTCAAATTGTGGAATAAATATGTTAACGTATTTAATTTTTTTATGACATATTGGTAATGTTCATTCCATGAAAATTTCTCGTCAATAAAAATTCCCAAATATTTTTGTTGAGTTATGTATTCAATTTTTTCACAATTGCATTGGTAATTATTTATTGGACATACATTGTCAATATTTTTACATGTTATATTATGAAACATATGGTATGGTTTTTTATTAATAATTTTATTTTTATTTTTCATTATCATGATTTTCGTTTTTTTAATATTTATAGTCATATGGTTTTGTACTGCCCATTTGTTGACATTATTTAAATCTATTTGCAATTTATTATACGCATTTGATTGTTCTGTATCTTCCGCCAAAACAAGGACATCATCAGCATATATGTAAATATTTGAAAGGTTCACGCAATTACTTAATGAATCCATCTATATATTAAATAATAAAGGTCCCAAGTTAGACCCCTGTGGAACTCCAGATTTAACATTGTATAGTTTACTTATATAATTTTTTCTTTTTCTTTTAATTTTTCTATTTTCTAAATATTTTTTTAATAATTCGTTTATTTTTCCTCTTATTCCCATTTTCTTTAGTTTAATTAATAACAGACTGTGATTTATGCTATCGAAAGCTTTTCTGAAATCTATAAAAGCAATATATATAATTTTTCTTCATTTAATTTACTATTTATGTCTTCACTGAAATTATTTAATAATAATTCAGTACTTTTATTAGGTTGATAAGCATATTGATTATTATTTAGTATGTTCTTGTTTTTGATATAATTATATATTTTCTTATGGAGATAACTTTCAAAAATTTTTGAGATGTTCGACAGCATAGATATGGGTTTATAATTATCAAATTTGTAGGGGTTATCCGTGTTTTTTCCTTTGAAGATAGGTATCACGTGGGCAATTTTCCAAAGAGTGGGATATGTTCCCGTTGTAATAATATTATTGAACAATTCCTCTAAAAGCATAGCTAAATTTTCCTTATGTTGTTTAATAAGGATAAGATAACATATTCTGTAAAATATGGGATTTTTTGGTTAAATATTTGCCGAGATATGAATTTTTAAAGTTATTATTTTTTTTTGTGCCACGCCCCTTTTTTGACGTATGTTCTTGAATTTCTCATCTCCTAATCAATCAAATGGAACCAAATTTGTTTTCCCCATGTATTTTTTTATGCTGAATCCAAAAATGCCGACGAAATTAGTCTAGGACTAACAAACAGTATTGTAGTAACGGAAAGCATGTAAGCATTTAGGACAAAATTTAAATGGCCATGTGGGATCAGTTTTAAAATTTGAGATTTTAACCAAAGCACGAAAAAGGTCTAAAGTAACTGAAAAAAAAAATAATCAACATGGTGTTTTGCTCAAATCGCAAAGTTGGTATTCTTGTCGAATCGCGTAAAGAAATATCCAACAATTATTGCTTTGTCACTGCATATTTATTTAGTAAATTCAAGTTACCCCTTAATTTATCCATAGCTCTGTAAGCAGTAACTCTCACTTATAGCCAGGTAAAACCCATATTTTCAAACTGATTCAAACTGAAATAAATATCAACCCTTCTCAACCTCTGGGGTGTGGTGTGTCCAGGTTCCAAGTTAGCCCTTTTTTCCACAGAATCCTAAACAGTAATTTTGCAAAGTTTGATCCAGATAGGTCAAAGGTCATAGGAGTGTATAACGAACAAACACACAAACAAATACATTAACCAACAAACACCGTTCTTGTTGTAGATTATATACAGATTAAATTTACTAACGATGTACTCAGTCGTATTGTACTTCCAAGTGATATAAAATTAAATGCTAATTGTGACGAACGACTTACACTGAGATGTTTTCAGTTGTTCCCATATCACAAAAAAAAAGATAATCGTTTGGTTATGCGGGTCATTCGTAAGTATTCTGTTTTATTCTGCATAATTCATTTATTATCCTAATAATTTTTATGCCTATATCAAAGTGCGGGGCCATCTGAGGAATGGGATCCAAGGCAAATATCACTCCGGTAGCTTGACCAGCAGGATTGGCATATTGTTTAATCTAACGTTCATTACAAAAATAAAGGTTAATTGTTTGTTGGAATGGAAACTGTGTGCTTTTAATATTTGTAAATATATGAATATATATACTTTCTTACTGAAAGTCATGAGCGACAATTTTTTAAAAATCAGATTAATTTATTTTTGCAAAAACAAATGCATCACATTATTATTTATCAGAGTTTATCTTATTTTTCCATTTAGTCTCTATTTTTTGAATATCTTTTTCTCACCGTTGTGGGAGCTTGAAAATTCCTTACTGTAGAACTCCCTTCCAGTACTGCGAAAAAACTGACCACTTATTATTATAAATTATTTTCTTTATTCCTTTCCTGTTTCTTAATCAGTGCTTTTCAGATTCACTTCACTTCTCATTCGTAAAATCTCAAGGAATTTCTCAATTTAATTATCTTTGCCAAAACGAAGAAACGTTTAGTTGTTTGTTTTTCTGCTCTTAATTTAGCGAATTCTTTCTGATTTTTAAAAATTTTATTTACGTGAATACTATTGAAATAATATTATTCATTTTATCCATTCACTAAATTTGTTAACTTTCTTAATAAAATTTGTAATAGAAAATGCCATATCTTACAAATAACTTTGTATATGTATTTGGTTTTCTCTTTTAATCAAGGTTTTTTTTTGTTATTTTTAAGTTTTCAATCAATAAGACTGAATCTTTGAGGTTTATTTCTGTGGATCCCACCTATTGTGTAAGTTGTAAATAATAGTATTTTTTAAAATTGATAAATTTTATGAAAAAGTAAACTTACAGATACTAAATTTGAATCGAGGCATTATTCCCCCCAAATAAAAAATTCGGTGAATGCCTTATATAGCATTTTACTTAGTAGGTCTATTATATGTATTTTAATACTATTTCGAGTCTATTTAGGTTGTGCAGCATTCGAAGAAATAGTTGAAACATTTCACTGGTTTCCAAAAAATATTGAAGTTATTCTCGTTTTTCAAACAAATCAAAATTACAAACAATAATTTTTATAAGCAAATTCATTTTTAAAAATCAAATTATTAAAACTATTGTGCGATCGGATAGAGACTTCTTCATTTTCTTCTAAATTTGTAAATGGTGAAATTGCTGAAGTTGAAAATATGTTTTAAAGAGTTAAAAACAAAAGGAAGTAATTATTTTTGGTTCTCTCTTGATTTAAGAGTTACAAGGAATTGATTTATTAACAGGAACTGAATTTCTAACATTAAGTATTAACTATATTTTTCTAATTGTTCTCATTTTCAAGCAGAGTTATATTAACAGTTTGTCCAAATATATTGCGGTTTTATTTATCATTTCTCAAATCTTTAACTCGAGAACTGAAAATGTATCTCTGCTGAATCACCTTCATCTCGAAGACTTCAGGCTAAGAAAGAGACAACAATCGATAATGTTAGCCTAATTCTGTTTATTTTTTTTAATCTTATTTATTAATTTTTACTTTTTATTTTAATTAGTTAGTTTTTTGGAGTGAAGTGAAATTTCATTCCAATGAAAACATAATTGTTTCTATCTTTCCCAGAATTAATACCAGAAAACCTCCTTTGCTGACCATTAGGATCCTAATGGTTCCTCCATAGCACAAGCGACTTTCGGTTTCTTTATGTTTGTTATTTTTTTAATAAACCAATCTGTTAGAATCGTTTAATGCATCGTTGAAAAAAATAAGCATCACAAACCTACGGTATCACAAGCAATATTCTTTATTCTAGGATCTAGAAAAGAAAACAGGAAAACGGAGCAATTAAATGGAAAAGTTTTGCTTGAAAAGAAAAGCAAAAATACTGTAAAAAGAAACAAAATTTATCGTAATCCGTATTTGGTGTTGTCACCCTAGCTCTTATAACGGCTTCCGTACGGTTTGTCATCGACTGTACTAACTGCTGCACCATGTCTTGCGAAATGGCTTCTCACTCTTCTATGACGGGGCTCCTGGCTTGAACCCATCCCTTCATCTCATCCCATATGTGCTCTATGGAATTTAATTCCGGGCTTCATTTAAGTCCGTTGTCGTGCATTAGAACGAAGTCCAGTGACAAACTCCGCATACGGGACCACTTAGTCGCCTAAGATGTCCCTCGTGTAGTCATCTGCCGTTAAACCACCAATGCGGCCACCACCAGCTATGTCTGTTTTCACCTCGAAGGAAACCGCAGCTCACACCAAGCAGGATCCTCCGTCATAGCTCACTTGTTCGAAGATACAGCATAAGGTTCTCCAGGCCTTTTGTACAGCGGAGCTCTTTTGTCGCTGCCGTACAAGCACATTCTGCTTTCATCGGAAAACTAAATGTTGCTTTAATCGATGTGGTACGAGCAAATTGAAGATGTGCTTGTCGATTGTGTGCCGTCAAGAAAGGCCAGTAGCAGACCTGTTCGATGTCAGGTCGCCATTGTTCAACCATTTTCTGACCGCCCACTCACTGACATTCCCCCACTGACAGCATTCTTGAGAATAGGCCTGATATCATGTTACAGTATTACTGGATATTGATTTTATCGCACCATTTTAAAGCTGATTTTCTACTATTTCAGATGATGTACAATTTTCCTGATACACATACTCTGACATCTCTCTCTCTCTCTTTCTATTTACGACAGGTTTCAATTGGACGCTCTCCATTTTCTTCTATCCTGTGCATTTTCTTCAATCCTTCATACTTTCTTCCCTTTTAACATCATCCAGCAATCCAATCCTTTTTCTTTCTCTCTTTCCTTCTGCTTTTCCCTCTATTATCCTTTATTGTAAACAATTTCTTCGTAGCACATGTCCTAACCAAGATGCTTTTCTCTTGCGTATGGTTTCTAACAATTTCCTTTTCCCACTTATTCTTATTAAAACGTCCTCATTCTTTACTCTATCTTACCATTTCACTTTTAACATTCTTCTCCAAAGACACAATTCGAAACTTTCCAGAAATTTCTCTTCCTTCTTTTCAATAGTCCATGATTCACTACCATATAACACCACACTCCAAACAAAACATATAGCAAACCTTTTCCTTAATTCTATTGAAATGCTTTGTGCTGTTAACAATGCTTTTACCTTTTCAAAAGCTCCTTTGCCTATTGCTACTCTACTTCTTATTTCTTCAGTACAACTTCCATCCCATTTCACCAGACTTTGGGTAGATCTGATATCTTCTTTAATGACAAAATGGTATTTTGAAATTAAACTAAACAGCGCTTATTAGTTCCCTGATCTGTTATCATTTTGAAATAAAGTTTGTGAATGATTTTATTCCATTGAATGTTGCTAATATGATCTAGAGTAACCTTTCTTTCTCCTTCTTTAAACGTGGTAAGTAAAGGCAAATATTATGTCTTAGCAAAAAAAATACAAAAATAAGCCCACGCACTTAAAGTGTAGAAATGATGTTAAGAAGTTAGGTATTCATTTGCTAATTATGTTCTTAACAGAATTTTAAAATATTGCTCTTATCTAGTTCTTCCTTCTTTCATGCAAAAGTAACTTTTAAAAGAAGTTCAATCTTCAATTTCTGTTCCAAAGGGTTTGATGAAATCTTGTATTATTACCTACACAATCTTTTCTTCTTCAACTGTAGAAAGTAAATTAAGGAAGACCATTCAATGAAATCTATCTCTTGCAACAAGTACCTTTAGTTTCCCTTCTCGAAACTGATTTTTTTTTCTTAATTCAAATTCTTTAATTATAAAATGAATGAAATACAGGGTGTCTCATTTCTCTAGAAAGGATTTCTCCGTTTAGGGAATATAGCGGTTTTCTTTTATGAAACCGGAATATTCTATCATTGTAGTTGTTTTTATTTATTGGAACAAATCTATGTTTCAATGCAATGTTTTTACAGTGTTTTACTCTATGGAATGTGTTTTTCTTCTCTTTTTGTTTCAGGCAATGAAAGGAATTTACGCCACTAGAATTATTAAGAAATGAGAAAGTGAAATTACAAGAAATAATTCCATTTTATAAGAAATAATAAGAGATATTTATAGAAATATTAATAATGAAATTATTGATTTAATGAGAGAACATCATCGTATGACAGGATGGGAAAGGTTTTCGAAAATTAAATTAAAAAAAAGAACAACTTGGCTTCATTTCTTTGAAAAGTTTTTTTTTTTTTTGTATCTGAAATAATTTACAGACGAAAAAAGCATCAATTGAAGGAGGAACGGCCTCTGCTTCATTTCACTTCACAACAAACAGGTTTACGATCATCAGAATCTCTAGCGATCCTTCAGTCGACCATAAAATGAAGGGTTTATTCTAATAGTGGCTCATTAGACATTACAAGAGAAGAGGCTTCATTAAAGTCATAAGAACACTCCCTCAACCCAAGGTCTCCCAACAGACCCAATTTACCATCTCTATTCAATATGCATTCGGTTAGAACAGCCAACAAAAAAAAAAAAAAAAAGGGAGTGCTATTTTCTATTACTTTAATTTTCAATACAAGTCTAAAACTTTTAAGAAGTAAAATGTACGTATTACGGTATATTATTTTGACTCCATTATTAAGTCTATCCTAATTGATTTTATATTGCTTTGAAACCTGTATCTGATTTTTACTTCATCTAAGGGTCTTTAACTGGTAACAATGTATTTGATAAAGTCAATGCTTTTTCTATAGTTTAAGATATAACGAATTCTATTCCTTGAGTTACAGAAATATACGTTCAAAGCAGAAACGAGCCTCCTTCACAATGAAAGCAATATTTAATTTTACTTAATTTGGAAAACTATCTGGAGTTCAAGGAGAATATTAATCTGTACAACACATCATGTAATGAAGGCTGGAAATAGAACGAAACACAAAGCTTAGGTTCAGTTATAAAATTCAGAGTTTCACATCCTTACAGTTTCTATCTGTTATAGTAAGGATAAAGTTGGTCAAGTGTATGATGGGATTGAGAAAATATAAGGGTGATTCAAAATTCACTGTTCAAACTTTAAAGGGAGGTCAGGAATAGAAAACAAACCGTATTCATAGTGGAACGTATGTCCGCAAATGCCATCCGAATGAACTGGTGGGACCTAGTTTGGCAGCACATTAGTTGGGCAGTGTGAGCTTAATCATTTGCGATGTTGACTTTGTATGAGTAGGATGTATCGCTTCAGTAATGCTCAAAGGGTAGAGATATATAGGATCACCATACATGATATATAGGGCAGTGAACGGAAATGGACGAGCCACTGTACGATTGTATCGTGAATGATTCCCCACAGACCAATCATCAAACTTTTACACCAGATTATTGGTGGAAGCACTTTCAGCACCTACTATGAATAGGTAACTGCATGCTTACTGTCATATTGTAAATAGTGGGCTAATAAACATATTGTCTACCTTACTTGTTGTCTTTTATTTCTGAACCTTAGTGTACATTCTAGCATATTCGGCTGGCGTTCGCGGAAATAGGTTCCACTAAGAATACAGTTTGTTTTTGTATTCCTGTCCTTCTTTTAGTGTGTACATGGAATTTTGAATCGCTTTGTAAAAAAAGTTCCAGGATCTTAGTACAGTGAGTGGTTTATATATTGAATAGATTATAATTAAAATGAAATACCAGCTGTGAATTTTACATTTAATATGGAATAATCCTTAGAGAAGAAAAAAACAATACTTGAAATATATTTACTTTACTGAATAAATAAAGGGATCATTTTGTAAACTGTAAGTCGAAAATTTAACATTTGTATCATAAGGTAATGTAGAATGAATAGAATCACTCACAACTAGTTAAAAAAATGAATATATTTACACTAAATTTAGGGTCGCTGCGGGTTTCTTCATTGATTTCATTGATTTCCTCAGGTGTAACAACACAAAACTAGGTTGGTTGCATTTCTAGATGCGGACCTTGTTTTGTATATTACTAAGCCTGACGAACAACCCGGTAGAGTCTGTAAGTTTAGTGTAAATATATTCATCTTTTAACTAGTTATGTGTAATTCTATTCATTGTACGTTGGATTCCCTTTTTACTTTTAATGCCGCCACTCTCCAAATTACGGCAAGCAAACTTTCTAGTATTAGAAATTTTTCTTATAGATGTCCCTAAATAATTAATTACACTGTTTAATGTCCATCAAAATTACATTCATTTTTGCTTTAGAATTTCAGATTTTTATCTTTAATTCAGATAAGTTATTTGTCTGATTCAATCCTTAAAATTCATCTTTTTATGTTTAGGCTAAATCTGCACTACTATTTCTCCTTCAAGTTATCTTTGCAATGGTATTTCTAGAATTCAGTGGATCCAAAAGTAATAGAACCTTGGATTACCCTAAATTCTTTTAAACGCTAAATGGATAAAAGAAGAATTCCTTAGAATAATCTATTTATAAACAATTCTTTATTTAAAACTCTAGCATTATAGATAGTTGATCAGAGTTTCGATCATTTTGAACAATTGTTTTAATCTTTGATTGTTGAAATGATAAACCTGCACAAAGCCCTACCAAACAAATGCACGACTTCACTTGCCATATTTGTTATAAATTATTGTAGCTAGAAGAAGAAGAGAAGAAAATGTCTCTTCGAAAATTTGCTTTGTAAATAAATGTATTTTAATTTTACATTTATTTTGTGGTGTTGAAATGATGATGATGATGATTAATAATTATATATCTAGAAGGAGTGAGATGAAGAAGAATTATGGTATATAAATTTATAATAATAAAACTAATTGTTGCCAAAGAAATTTAAAACTGTTAAAAATTTGTAATAAGGTAGGTTTCCCAAATAAGTCCCGGTTTCAAATAAGGCCCATCCTTCGTTTTATTAATAGAACATTGACAATTTACCAAGATTAGTTATGTTTCAGACAGGTCCTGGCTTCTAGCGGCTACACCAAAAATTAGGTCCGTTGAAGTGAATAATTTCACCATGTTTGTTTCAGTTGAACAGTAAAAGTCGCCCGAAGCTTTTGTCGTGACTATTTCAACTTAATTTGATAAATCGTCTGCATTTTTTTGGCAACTTAATATACATAAACATGTTTTATGTCATTTTAAAGTGTGTAATAAGTAGAATAAGATACTGTATTTGATATTTTCCAGTTGATGTGCATTTAAGTCCTTTTTAGTAAAACAATGCATGAAAGCGTGGGTTAACAGGTGGCCCCAAATAAGGCCATCCATTCTAAAACATAATGTAATTATATATAATGAGAAAAAATATAACAAAAATCATCAAAACTAGTTTTAAATTCACAATTTAATAAATTAATTACTAATTAATTATTAATTTGTAGCTTAATATTTAGTCAGAACTAAATGTTGGAAATTGGCTGTTTTCACTGCCAAGCTCTTTCCCTGTGGGCGAGTTTGCCTGTGACTAGTTGTGGGCCTTATTTGGAACAGGGGCTCCAAATAAGGCCCTTCAGTTATATTTTCAAAATTGTGCTATTACAGAAAGAATTTCAAATGCCTTAAAATACCTTTCAAGACAGTTTTCAGAATTTTCACTCTTGCAGTAGAAATGTATAAAATCTTTAAACGTTTGGAGGGCCTTATTTGGGCAACCTACCTTACTTAAAATAATACAAGTTATCGTAATATCACACACAAGTTATGTATATTATTTTACATAAACAAAAAAAAAAATTTGAAAAACAACCATTAATTAAACATTACCGTACATATTTTAACATCATTTTCTAAAAACCTCAAATTCAATTCATTAAATTTCACTCCTTTATATTTGTTCATGTTTCTGAAATTCTCAACCGTATATGATTGAATCTAGATTTTCCATTCTTGATGTGGAAAAGTATTTTAGTCAAATGGTCAGGATTGTTTACACTTGAAATGTTCTTCAGATATTTCCAAAGTATCTGGAATTACAATCCCTGTATGTCAACTCGTAAACAATCAGCCATATTATATTTAAAAATTATTCTTTACTTGAACAACATTTGAATTTTTGAAATATGTTCCTTCCATTTTTATTATCCTTATATATTTTCCGTAAATAATGCTTTATTTTTTAATTAATTCTTACTTTCCTCTGTTGTTTACTTGTCTCGTCACCAATGGACAAGGGCTAAATTTACTATGCATCTGAGAAAGACTGGAAAGTTTTACAGTCGAAATATTATTTATTTGAATAGATTATAAACGTTAGTAGAAGTAGTTTGTGTCAAGATTTATAAAATAATTGAAGTTAAATATTAATATGCATTTTTTGACTTTTCAAAGACAACATTTTATGTATATGTAATTGTAAAATGAATATATTAAGATAAAAAAATTTATCTAAATTAATTAAGATAAATTTTTTTATCTAATATCTAAATTTTTATCTTAATACATTCGATATAAACTATTGATAGTACAATTATGTTTTATGAATATTGTAACAATATAATTATCGAAGTAACTTTTAATTCAAATCTTTATCAATCTATTTTCTGTTTTCAATAAGTTGTTTGATCCATACTGTTTCTTTATAGTTAGTTTGTGTTTATTATGTTTACTGCTTTCATTAATGATTACTTCTGCAAACATATTTTGTAATAAATCCTCAGACATTTTTCGGATATTACAGGATTCACAAATATTTCATTAGGAGGTAAAAAAAGAAAGGAATTAAGAAATGAGCCATCGTTATTCTAAAGATCTCTTTTCTCAACCATAATGAGAGTGACGGGCGATGTGTGCATATATTAGTACTTTTCCATATAAAATAGATAATTCCGTATTACAATTAAATCCACCTTCAATAAATATTACAAATGCGTCTATGTTCCCACATTATAACCACATTTACTGGCTCATTTCAGGCTTTCAAGAGTTTCTTTTATTTAATAAATAGTCCTAAGATTCTTCATCGTTACTTTGTCTTTTCCAACCAGTATTCTTTCCTATTACTCAATAGTTTTCCTTTGATGTCACATACATTTTAAATATCCTCAACTAAGAATGATCAGCACAAAAGATAGAACGAAGAGAAGTCTCTCTCTCTCTCTCTTAATTACCCGGTACAACGAAATTACTAGAAGAGGAAAAACCCTAATCACCGCCAGGATTCAAAGGGGCTTTCTTTTGGTTTTTTTAACCATAGACAAACATATTTCTGTTTGCATTATCAGATCCATGTAATAAGTACTACTACCACCACCACTGATAATAATAATAATTAGAACAAATCTTCATTTGTATGATTCAGAGGCGATGACGTAGAACTGAAAGATTTTTGTTTAAAGTAAATTTCTTCAGAATCGTTTCATTCATTTGGAAAAACACAAATGGCTTTTAATTAAAAATATTTTCTATTCTGTATCAATTGTTAAAATGTCATGTTAAACATTTATAGGAAAGACTGTATTTTTAACCGATAATCTGTTTATTCAGGGCTGAGTTGTAGTAAGCCTCTTTTCCGTGAACCCCTTGTGCAATAAGTCAAGTAGATATTCTCTTGTCATTTCCTCTTCTCGTGTTAAATTCATGAGGCTATATAAGAGACGCCTCAATAATCAACATGAAAATTTCACACCCACTCGTGTAATTCTCGTGTCTTTTATAGATCTCCTCAGAAAGGACTTGTTGGCTGCTGCTTCAAAGGGGTTTTTATCTTTTATTCTTTTTTCATATCTCGCAATCGATGATGGTTGGTGTATTCTACATTTGGAAAGGCGCCAACTCAGACGCCACAGCAAACAAACAGTTGCCTATTGTTACAATTTTATGCAAAACAAACCAACTTAATTGGAAGAAAACAAAGGATTCTTACCTAGTAAACAACTTCAGAACATTAGTAAATAAAACAACTGAAATTTTCAAAACATTTTGGTAATAAAGGGATTTTCATGAAAGAGATTTTCATTAAACTGAAGAAAAGTCAATTAAAGAGGAAACAGCTACAGTTCAATACAAAAATGTAGAAGAGTTAATGCAATTTAAAAACTTTATTCTTTTCTTGTATTTACGAATCATAAAGAAAATATATAGAAAAAGGTTTCATTGCTTTCGAAAAACGAAAATACTTATACAAGAATCATATCTTTGTTCTTTTCAAAAACATGATTCCACAATCTTTTTTTCATAATTTATTTATAGTCCTGTTAGGAATATTAAATTCTCTATCAACAGGTTCTGCAATACGTTCTTCTATATATAATGTTTATTACTTAGAATATATCAATAAAATAACACAGCAATTACACTTCAGAATATATTAATTTTTTTTACATTTATTTGACGATGTACAATCAATATTATCTAGCGTATGATGATATAAATAAAAAAAAGAGACACTCCAAGAAAATTGCCTGATCACCGCGAAACTTAACATGCAAATACCCCAGAACCGAATATGCAAGTGATCAGAAAATACTGGCGCGCCACAGCGCATGGGTATCGAAGTGGCTAAATCAAGAGCAAATCTCAACGGCGATGTGACAATTGTGATAGCGGATTGCAGTTACATTAACCTCCACGGACTGTGAGAATGCATCGACATCGGACCCAAACTTCAGAGAGTTTGATCAGGGGCTGAAAGAGGGAGGTTACACAAATTGCTCGGCATTTCGGATGGAGTGAGGCGTCAATCGGACGATGCTGGCGCCACGAATCTAGGAGGGAACAGCCCAGCTGCAAACAGGTACTTAGGGGCCAAGGGAGATAACATAACCCGAAAATCGAGCGATTGTGAGAGCCCCACGAACAGCACCGAATTCGTCGCTCGGACCAATCTTGGCTTTGTTGCGGTGTCTACAGATAGGGAAGTGACCATTCGGACCGTTGCCAGACGACTTGCGGCACGAGGACTCATTCGAGGCCACTCCGCCGCCTACCAGTGACCTCCCAGCATAGCCGGCACCGCTTACAATGGAGCTGATCAACGCCGGACATTGTCCAGTGAAGTCGTGTTATGTTCAGTGTTGAGTCACGGTTGGCACTGGACGCCGCGCCGATGGCCAATGCCGATGGTGAATGCAGACGGCCCGGATTCTGGCTTTACCGTGGAGAGTTCCATAGCCTGTCTGGCGGTTAAGTTAGATAACATTTGAGTTATCCGCAATAATTTACATTTAAAGTTTCGTTTATATCTTTACTTAGTATTTCTAAAAGTTTTTTGTATGTTTTGCTTTTGATATGTACAAACATTTTTTAAGATATTGTATTTCTGAAGATAATTTTGAATTTCAGCGAGACATAGCTTTTACTATTTTGTATAGCCATAATTTTCAATTTTGTAGTGATTATCAGCTCTATTAATCGGTATTATTTTTGTAATTTTTAACTTTCCATTATATGTTTCTGCTTTTGCTTATCAAAATTCTAATCTTTTCAATGTCTTGAATTTTCTTTAATATCTTTTGTTTCCAATCACTTCCTTTTGTTTTAGTGCAATAAAATGCAAAACAGGAAAAACATTATTAATGTGATTTGAGAAGATATTGAATTGTAAAATTGTAGAATAACTAGCAAAACGACCCGTTTTTCGCTCGGGTTATAAAAAACAAATGTCCTAATGTGGATGATGAAGAAATTGCAATTGCAAGATCACTTGAAACTTTCCCGGTTGGTACAAAAAAAACAAAAAAAAACAACAACAACAACTCAAAAGGTCTGATCTCATTACAAATCTATATCTATCCCGAAAACCTCGTAGAAGTATCTTTGAGCCATGTTTGCCCATCCACTCACCGTCCTCCCAGTGTACACCTATTGTTCCAGGTTATTTGAAAAAAAGAAAAAAGATAAGATTAAAAAATAAGGTTAGTTAAGTTACGTAATTACATTTCTCTTATTTTTTAATAAATTAAAATACTTCTAATAAAAAAATAAAGAAAAGATTATTTATTTATTCTGTCTAATATTATAACTGGAAAAAAAAATCCTGCATTCCCTTAAAAGAAAAAAAAAAAACAAAAAAGAAAAAGAAAGAAATGGAAGATATATATATATATAAATCTTTTCCCTCAGCATAATCGAACCATGGCTTCTTATATCAGTAATCTGATTATTTACGGATTATCTTACACGAACATTTCGTCTGAAATCGAACAACAGGAAATTACTAAGCTAATACTCGTAAAGCAATGTCAAATATCTCGAAATTGGCTGAGTGTTGATCCCACAACATTATATATAGAAGTACTCTATGTGAACTTTGGCGATATACAGGGTGTGCTCTCACCTTGTGAGATGTTTTCATAAATATAATGACATCAAGGAGATGGCACACTTTGTATATCGTACAAATCAATGTCATTTTGTGAAATAAAAGTACACGTGAAGTACTTCAAAATTATACAAAGATTGCGGGACCAAGACTCGACCAATGTCGAGATATTTGTTTTCATCGATTTTTGAATATTAGCTTTTTCATATACTGTTTGCTCATGTTCAACAAGTGCTCCTGTGGCATCATGAGTTAGCTAACGGACTAAAAATCTAAGAAAGCCCGGGTTTGATTCTGCTATGATGAATCTTTTTTTTCCCCTTTGCTTTCTTTTTTCTTCATTTATTTTTCTTCTTTCTGTAAGATAATGTAGGTTTTTTTTTCCTTCAGTTATGCTTTCTCAGTTATGAATATTAGGCAGAAAAAGAATGTATGATTACATTTTATTTTTAATGAATTCAAATATTTCTATGTTGAATATACGTTAGGTTGCGTCATAATTTATATCTTAAATAATTAGGCTACGCAACTTAACTAACCTCTTTATTTATCTTTTTTTTTTTCCTAAACTACTACGTTTTTCTTTTGACATCTTGTTAATATTAGTAATGTTTGAACCTTTAAATTTATGATTAAGAGTTCTAAGGTTGATTTAAATACCTAAACCCCAGGATTTTTAATTAGATACTTTAGTGTTATTTTTCCAGAATATTTTTTTTCTCGGATTAAAGCATTACAAATAAATCATTTTGTCGCTTTTTTTTGGAATTTGTGGATTTTTTTTTTGAGGGGGGGGGGTGTCAACTTCACAGCCATGTATCACGTTGCTTTTCTGAAACTTTCAAATCAACCCTTTTGCATATCTGTAACTAAACTAATTGTTCAGTAGTTGAACTGCAATAAAAACCCTTACTATGTAATTTTGTTAGTTAAATATTATGTAAAAAACATGTACATAAAAATATAATTCTAAATTAAATTAAATAATTTTAGTTAAAAAATTAAAAGAAGTATTGCCATTAATAATTGTAAATATCTCAATCAGTGGAAAACTTGGTTATTAAAAAAAAAAACATTTATATATATTTGAATACTTTTATATTTCTAAACAATGAATTTTAATGGTTCAAGTAGTAATATTAAAGTCAAGAAAAAGCGTGTTAGAATTGGAAAGTAAAAGATAAGATTAAAAAAAGTTAGGTTGCATATTTATATATGACATACGTAATTACGAAAATTAACATACATTTAACATATATTTTATTTTTAATAAATTAAAATTCTTCTAATACAAAATAACTTAAGGAGAATATTATTTATTTATTACTGATTGTAAATACTTTTTCTGCCTGACATTCATAATATAACTGGGGGGGGGGGAAGTCAACTAAAACTACATTATCTTATAAAAATAAAAACAAAACAGAAAAAAAAGCAAAAAAGAAAATAAACCAGAAAAAAAAGCTTTCCTCTCAGTAGAATCGAATCCTGCTCCTTAGATCTCCAGCCAGACTGTTCACGCATCGCGCCACATGAACATTCCTTGAAACTGAACAACAGGAAATTAATAATACTCGAGAATTGATGAAAACAATGTCAAAAATCTCGTAATTGGTTAAATGTTGGCCCCACAACTTATATATATACATACTTTTGAAGTACTCCATGTATATTTTCATCTCACAAAACGGCCTTAATTATGGCGATATACAAAGTATGCCCTAAGTTTGTGTATATTGTTTAAAATTGCATATGTAATATTGTTAAGAAGGAAAAACGTGGACCAATCTCTATCTTGCTCTGTAATGTTCATTGTTAGATTGGGCAGATTTAAATCTACCATTTTTACAATGAATAGATTTAATACATAAGAGAAAGTGGAGAGAAATCGTGCACATTCAATCAATGTTTGTTAGTTGCTGAATCCTTTTCTACACAGCAAGTGAATCTAGAATTAAAAAGAGAACCATAATGAACGAATCTTAATAATTAAAACAGAACATCAATTATTCGACTTTCATTTTGTTAAAGCGCATTATGAAAAAATAACTAAAATGGAATAATTTTGCAGAAAGTAACAAAATACATTTGCTCGTCATTTCCTCCCCTAGAAAACTCACTGAAGAAGAATTTTCAAAACCATTTACGGTGTACATTCAGATAAAAGGAAGTAATACCAAAGGCCTTTTGTGTATTTATTTTAATTATATTAACACTGGTGATGTAAAGCATAAGAATGCGACTGCTTTTCCGATCACGAAATTTCAAAAATTACTTTTCTCTACGCATTAGTAAACAAAAAAAATTAGCAAAGTAACAAAAAAGTAAAAAATAAACTAGTTTCTGAAATTGTAATCGTTTATGAAAACGGCCTTAAAATTGGCAGAAGACGACTTGTAGCATTACAAGAAATTCTGAAGTTGTGAGTTGAGTCGAAACAATATCTAAATGGAAATGGAAAATAAAACTAGCCTATTATAATCGTTGTCATAGAAATCTGAATAAAGTGGTCTTCAGTAAATATCATTCATTTTCTCATATTTTCCAACTGAATCCCCTATCGTTTTTGCTCCAAAAGTAGCAAAACATGGAATTAGCGACTGAGTCAAATCGATTTAATTTCACTGATTCACTGCAGTATAAACCCTCAACAATCCACGTTTCTTTTGGATAGCATCGTATTAAGTCAATGGCTTCCATTTCGAAGGTCCTAAGTGATGTTATTTGTCTGCTCTTCAAGACATGAGTTGAAATCGATGACATTTCTCTTTTTTTTTTTAATTGGTGGCAAAAATCCTTTTTAATAATAAAAACAATTAAGGTTCTCCATTAGTTCCATTACTTCCAGATCTTAAAAAATTGAGAAATCTACGACTAGTTCCTGCGAAAATTCGCACGAAAAAGTATTCGCTTTGATTCAAATAGCACTTAAAAAAAATAATATTTTGCGATTCTATCTTAATAATATTAAACTGTCATCGAAGATCATTAAAAAAAACTAAAAAATTATAAAAAGAATTTCAAACAGATCTTTGAGATATCACACCTGTTTTTGAAATTTTGAAATATAGTTAAACAGAAATTTTGAAACATTTTATCATCGATTTTTGAAGCTTTCTTTTATATTTAAATAGCAGAAAATTAGCTAATTCTAAATTTTTATGTATTAAAAGGAAATATATCTTGAAATTTGTATCTTTGAGTTTTCGATAACTGAGGAATTTGGAACTTCATAAAACAATGTAATTTCTTTTTTGAAAACATCAGTAGATCCACGAGATGCAACAAAAGACCAAACTTAAGCAATTAAATTAAGTTGCAATGAAATCCAAGCATTCAGTTCTGATGAGAAATAATCTACCTGTGTTTTTGTTTTGTTTTTTATCCCCAACGAGATCAACAGGCCAGCAAGAGCTTTCAAATCTCCTAGAATTCAGAATTCCCAGTTCTGAGCTGTAAGTAAGGATTTAGCCAGAGAAATTGAGCCTTTTCGAGCGTCCAATATGGGCTGTCTCTTGTAGTTTATTTGGAAAACTGTCTGAGACCAATTTCGTTAGTGTGTGTGATTTAAGGAACCCACTTCAGAATTTATTTCAGGTGAAATAGAGGTCACTTATTAAAGCATAAAAAAACGTTAAGGTCCACATTATATTCAAATGGGATGAATTCATTGAACTAATTAGTGATAAAAGCTCTTTCGGCTATTATGGCAAGTAATATCTGTCAAATCTCATCTGATCCTTGACACATTGATCAATGAAATACAGTACTAAAATCTGCCTCCTATTTCGAAAACAAGCATGATTTTTAGTTCTCTTTAATTTGAAAAGTTTTCCCTCAATGTTGAAGAAATGAAAATCAAAAACTGCAGTATCAGTGATAAGGTTACAAAACAGTTCTCACGATCAATCTCACAACATGTTCTAAAAGATTAATATGAATTTTTACAACATTACAAAGGCCATTTCAAACTATGCACTGCACTTCTCTCACAATATTGTTAGTTACAATGGCTGCAGTTCGTAATGCGCTATACTTATTAATCCTGTAAAATTTAATACTCTGTTCGATATGAAAATCGTCATAAAAATAAGCATCTGGGAAACCAGATCAGTACGATATACAATAAGGAGGTTATATGTAAATGCTCACATTTGAGTCAATGGTTACTGACGCTATCGAGAACTCATTGACAGCAAAATTTTACTAGACACAACCTCGCAATGTAGCAAGGCATCGATACTAAGTCGGTATCAGCAGTTAGGTTTACTTGACTGAGATAAACTGATTTGCATGTCAAGGAGGCAATCATCTGGAATGCGCATAAAGGACTTGACTTGTGCATTCACTACAACATGACTAGCCACACATGAAAAAGACCATTTATGCAAACATCCAATCGAACCTTGAGATATCCATCTGTTAACTACTGAATGAAACTGGAATAAGCATAAACAACTGTCATGAATTTTGACATCAGTTTTGGCTTCTGATCACGTCTTGTGTTTTTCTTTTAAATTAACAGGCCAGTGACACGTCAAGGAAATCCTGTTATCCTGTCATTTCGACGCATTACTTGTGTCAGTTTTCAGTAGGATAATTTATGATCTCAATCCCAGACCGCGTCCAACAGATTCAATAAGAAGTCAACTCCCTTCCTTGGCCCTCAAAGTACAAGGATTTATCATTTAAGAATTTTGGAAAGTAGCACAAAATCAATACTTTTCTTTACAATCCATCTTTATCTTCCTGTTAGTGAGGATTTATTCGTTAAACTTACATTATATATGAAATGTTGGTGTAATCCTATTTCTATTACTATAATAACCTTTGTAAGATATATTCTACCACGAGGACAAATATCTTTTGAGGCGCCGTAGTAATTACTAATTTATTATCAGCAGTTCCATATATTGATTCAACTCTGGACCAGTAAATATAAGGACGATTCCCTGTTGATAACCCAGCACTTTTAAATTTTATTATTTATTATTGCAGTAATAATTCACCTTCTCTTCCTTATTATCCCCAAGTAAGCAGAGCAATTTCGAAAGTTTTCTTGGTTTCTGAATTCGGGATAATCCTTGTTTGAATTCTGGGACCAGTTTGTTCTTTCTTTCGGATAATGTGGCTTCAATAAGGAAGTGGACTCTTCCCATGGGGCTAAAGTGGAACAGAATAGAAGTTCAGCCAATACAAGAAAAAACTAAAAGATATCCTGGTTCTTGTATCTTACTTGCATAAAACAACCAAGTCTATAAATATCCATAATTCTAGCATCAATCTTAATTAAAGGATAATTTTCTCTTCTCGTTCGTAATTCAGCAATTATTCAATCTTACAAGGAAAGGCCCCGATCGCGCACATCGCAAACACATTAATTTATTAACAACACTTTAAAGATTTAAAAATGATTACAATTAATAAAATTACAATAGTAAAAAAAATTGCCAGCTGTGTCTGCAACTGGAATCGAACCGGAGCCAATGGATTACATTCGCACACCTTAGACCACTGGACAACTAAATGCTTATATTTATTGTAGTTCTATTGTAGTCAGCACCTGTGAACGGTATATTCTGCAATAGCAGATCATATTCTATGTATCTGCCAAGTAGGAATGAAATCGGGAAGGCCCCGATCGCGCACATCGCTTGTATGGAATTTATTTCTTTTATCCATATGGTTGGATAAAAGTCCATGACCATTTATGGGACCTTAAAAATCTTTTATATTAACTTCAGGAATAAGTATATAATTCGTTCAGACAAATAAAACTAATTTATTAGAAGTTACTATATCTATCTTTACTGTAGATAATTTATTAC
>JAFIDM010006943.1:3856448-3866836 GCA_023159025.1 Thereuonema tuberculata
AAAAGAACTAAAAAGTAACCACGTATTAAATTTCCACTCAGAACACGATATCAAAACTAAAAGAGCACTAATCCATAATTATCTCATAAGAATTACTGAAAACACAGAAAACAAAAAATTATGGTACAGTAAAATAAATAAGATGAAACTTAAATTTGAAATAAATAAATACCCTCAGAAATTCATTTTAAAATCCATTAATAATTTCTTCAAATACAGACAAAAAAACAAAATCAAACAAGACACAGACTTCAACAAAGTCATTAAAACCAATGACATTAACATAATACAATACAAAAACAACCAATTGATAAAGAAAAATAGAAACGACCCCAGCCACAATTTCATCTACAACATGGGGGTTATATATAAATTAAAATGTAGGCATTGTGGTTCTGAGTACTTTGGAAGTACGGGCCGCACTCTAAAAGGAAGAGTACGAGAACACGTACAGGCCTTTACTAACAAGAACGAAGGAATATCAGACTGGGGAGACCACTGCCTGCAAACAAAACCCATAGTCAACATTTTATTCAAAATTGATGAAGAAAAAGATAGATTTAGAATTGAATCCTGTATTATCAACACTTTCCCATGTATAAATAAAGAAAATTTCTCAAAGTTAACAGTTGCACCTGGCACAAATTCAAAAAAAATATTAAAAATGGTGACAAATTCCTCTAAAATATTATCGGTTTTAAAATTGTATTGAAGTAATAATGTTTTACCTTCCCTTTGTTTTTATCAAAATTATTCTTGAAGTAATAATAATGATGTACTACCTTCCCCTTGTTCTTTAAGCAAGAATGATATGTTCCCACTATTTTGTATTTTGAATATAATGTAGCATTATTGATGTATTACCCTTGTTTTTTACAAATACTATACCATTGTAAATTCTATTATTGTTATGAATTCTGTATCTTAGGGAATGAGTTTTTGAAACTTATACCTAACGTCCGACGAAGCAATCTTGATAAAAGATTGCGATTTATCACGATTAAAAATAGTTTTAAAGGATAACATGTAGTTATGAAGAATTATTACAACACGTTTGATTATGTTTGTCGCAAATGTTAGTTCAACAAGCAAAACATTTGTTCAACATGAAAAATGCCCAAACGTGCTTTTTCACCAAACAAAATGTTTGTTCAACAAGCAAAATGCTTGCGAACATTTTATTTGTTTGGTGTGCCTTGATTATATTCAAAAGCATTGAAAAAGCATGTCAAAGCAAAATGTTTTTGTTTGAAACAGTTTTGCTTGTTTGGTGTACGCCTAGGCTTAAGCATGTGCGAAACTTGTTACCAAGAAATATAAACAATATGCCTGCGTCATAGTCTGGCTTCCGCTGTAAACAAAAATGGTGATCGACGCAGAACATTTTCTTGTGTTAGTAGAGAGCCGGCCGATAATTTATACATTGAAGGAGCATCATAGTAAAGATGTAATATAGAAGTTATGGAGAGACATAGCTGCGGGATTAGGAGGGACAAGTAAGTTACACTACAAGAATAATATGGTTATAAAGTGATACAAATATGAATGTACTATTAAAATTGTATAAACATCATAAAAAACACTCAACGTGGTGACCATGACATTGTTTATATGTGATGAATACAATCTCAGGATAGTACATTAACACTATACCATAAAAATATGTCAGAGCTATAACAAAAATACTAATCACAATTTGAGAGCTGTAACACAAAATAAAATAACATTACAAATACACATTAAAAATTTTCTTTCTTCAATATTCTTGTAATATTCTGGCGATATTTCGCGAAATTTTATAATTTCGCTTTTTCAAGCCTTTTTTTTTCAAAATAACTTCGAGTCTATCTCAACATTAAAAGGTTTGAAAAAGCAAAATGATAAAATTTCGCGAAATATCGGCAGAATATTACAAGAATATTGAGGAAAGAAGATTTTTAATGTTGTATTATATAAATAGAATATCATAAGTTATAATATAATTACTAATACACATTTGACACGTTATAAAATGTACATGAGTTTGCTCAATTCAATACGAACTAATAACCTTCTGCAAAATAATGGCGCTTTATCGCTGCTGTTATCACAAAACAGAATGTTTTGTTGTTCAGCAAAATGTTTTTATATCCAGCAAAATGATTTGATCGCTAGCAAACGTTTTCTTCAAAGAAAAAACACTCTTGCTTGTTTGATGTGCGCCCAGCCTAATTTTTTTCATTGAATTTATTTTTTTATATAATCATATATTTACGAAACAAAAAAAAAATGATATACAAAATTATAACAGTAGAATCATTAAAAATAAAATATTTGGCTAATAGTTCATACGATAATAAGCGGAAGTTAAACGTTCTATTATCTCACTTCGGGTCTATGTAACCGTTTGTGGTTGCGGGAGGTAAAGCACTCCAAGTTCCACGGCAAAGGAATTCAGTTGAAGTCGGATGATCAACCCCCACCCCCGCCCTACTTTAACTCACAAGAAAGAAACTTGATCTCCATTTTCAGGGGGTTGGGTGGTCCTAAGGAGAAGACACACCAAAAGAATATTCAAGCCAGGAACTGAACCCGATTCCACCAGCTTCAGTTGAATCACAAGCATTTATCCTATATACTTAATAGCACACATGTCTTCGTAACTATCCACCCCTACTTCAATGGATTTCTTCCTACGAGTCAGTATTTATTAAAAGAAACATCTGAAATGGAAAACAATTAAAAGATCAGATGCAGAAAAAAACAAACACACAGTTCACGTGAGTAAGATTTGTGATTAGCACAACTGAAACAGCTTTTCTTTCTTATCTGAGCAAATAGTAACGAATTCACAAAATTATAACAGGAATATTAGAAATTATTAATCGTGGAACTTGAAGCCACTGCTGTTTCGAGATTATTAATGCCCATCAGTTACTCACTTGTTCACTTTCCAGTTATTATCAAGAAGGAAAACACACTGACATTTCACAACATAAATATTTTTACATGTATTTACAGCCAAGATATAAATATCTATCAGGTCGATCGGAAAATAATGGCCGCTCTTCGGAGATGTCTCGTCCTCAATGGTAGCATACCAGCTTGATGATTCCTACAAGTGAAAGGGCTACTCATTGCGCCATCATACTTTGAGCTGCAGTCGTGTGAGAATGATCTCTACAACATGTTAGGAAGGAGTGAATTGCGGAGTGATTCTGATTCATGAGTTAAAACTAGATCGTAATCCAGCACAAACCTAATGAAATGTGGAGAGGCAACATCTGAATATACTTATTGGAGTTCATCATGGATTTGAGTTCCTTACTTCTATGATAAATTCCACACCTTAAAATACAAACATATATTGTTATACTTTATATATAAAATTAAGTAAATCCAACGAAGACATTATAAAGTTCGGATCAATGCATATTATAAAATAGGGCGAGAGTCGGACTGACCATCGGATCTCAACTTAGTCCTATCGATGACGAAAACGCAGTTAGATCCCAAGGGCCGATAGTAAAGTAAAAAGTTGCAAATTGGAAAGGACCTGGGCTTCTTTTATTGTGGAAAATTCAATTCTTCTGTTTCAAATTAAGATGATTATTGAAAAAAGAAAACAAAATTATTTATCATTTAAACGGAACACTATGGAAATGCTTCAATATTCTTCTAATGTTAAATAACAGTCATGCAATTATACGAAAACCTGAAAGAGCTTATGTTTTTCACCTGGAAGGATGTTATTATCGCTGAATACACTTGATAGGCCACATAACCTGGCGAATCGGGTTCGGGACGGCAAGGAGTCACAAAGAAATGGAGACCCAATAACGGAATTAGAATGAGAGTGGCGCGAACGGCCTTCCTGCAAAGATAAGTATTAAAATTCATTAAACAAAAATAAAGAATTAGTAATGAAGAAGACCACTAAAAGATCTAATTCCAGCTTTAATGTCTACCAATGCTCATTTATATTTTAAGCATTTCATCGATTTCTGAAGTCCTATAAAAGGAAAGTGTGGCGTTGGTTGGAGTCTCTCTTATCTCTACAACAACGAAAGAATGAAATGGGAAAAAAAAAGCAGCAAATGTGGGAGTTCATTAAAGACGATAACCAATAAATAATGTTACATTTAATTAATTGAATAAATGATAATTAAGCAATAAATTTATTCTTCACTATTCACGTTAGTCTATTTCGATATCCTGTGTCTTTATTGGTTGCCTACCTGGTCTGATTGACATCAGGGGAATTGACAGCCTTGAGTTTGGTCACCAGCACTCGAACAATGTTGACAAGAAAGATGAGATTAGCCTAAATAGAAACAAATGAACAACATCTTTTACGTAACGTCTACACAAACAAAAATTTAAATTGACAATTTCTCTATAACCACAGCAATTTACTCCTGATACATCTTTTATTAATAATATTTCGTCATCTCATAGCGAGCTTGACTTCATCAGATGAAAAGAAAGGAATATCTTCTCCCTCTTCTTAAAATTCATATACATAAAAAGAAGAATTTCCCATTATTATCCATAGTGTGTGTGTAATTATTACAGGAAATAAGTACATTATTTCTGAACATTTTGAAAAGGAGCTCAAAAGCAACCATGTACTTGATTTTAAATCAGAACATACATTTCTACTAAAAAAGCAAATATCCAAAATTATGTGAGAAGAATTATAACAAATACTGAGAATAAAAGTCTTTGAAAAATAAAAATTAATAAGATGAAACAAAATTTTGTATTGAATGATTATCCTATTAAATTTATGAACAAAATTATAAAAAATTTCTTTAATAATAGATCTAACGTATTGTAATTTTCCTAATTCTGATTTAAATAAACATTAACAATTTATATTTAGGACAATGGAATTGTACTGTATAACAATAAACGTAATGCATAATAAAAACTTTTTGTTTAAAGAATAAAAAACAATAAGATCGTGAGAAATGCATGAATAAATAATTACAAGATATTATTTGCAAAAATTAAAAAAAATAATATTTACAGAAAACACTGTTCATTTTTAATATATTTTTTAAATAAAGTAAAATTACTCTAGTCCCCCTCATAAAAATGAATCTGAAAAGGCATTTGTTTGTTTTGTTTAGTCTTGTGTTGGGCCTAACAGTCTTTTTTAAATAAAATTACTGAGTTTAAGAAATTTTCCTTTAATGAAACAAGGAAATGAATTATGACACAAGATTCAATCATGAAACTTCCTTTTTCGTCAATAATATGATATAAAATTGTGACGATTGGGTCTGGGTTATGATTGCAAGATTGGCAGTGATCTGCCCAATCAGATATGCCTGTTTTATTATTTTTCAAAGCTCTAATATGTTCAAGGATCCTTTCTCTTAACATTGTGCTCCCAAAATAAATCTTTCCACAGTCCCTGCATTTTAATTTATAAATAATACCCATGGTATTCATATCATTATTGTGAAATTCATTTTTATTAATCTTAATCAATGTGTTGTCTCTATAGAATACAATCTGAATGTTATTTATTTTACACTTTTAATTGACTTAACCAATTTTAGACCCAATGTAATTTCATTAAGTTCTTAAATATCTTAATTTCTTTAATAGTTTCTTTTCTTATTTTCATTTTAGGTCTATTATTAAAGAAATTTTTTTATAACTTTATTCACAAATTTAATAGAATAATCATTCAATACAAAATTTTGTCAATGGTTACTTTTGAACTCCTTTTCAAAATGTTCAAGAGTAATGGAATTTATTGATTCAAAGCAAATCTAAAAAAGATAATTTACGGTTTTTTTCTTTATCTTTAGTAAATTCTAGATTCCTGTAATATTATACTGAGTTTATAAATTAGTGAAAACTTGTGAACTGTCTCTTAGTTCCATATCATAGAATTAAAATGTCATCAGCATATCTCATGTATTGAAATTTTTTCTTGTTCCATTTGAAAATTTTGTGAAATTCTAACCAATTTATAAAAATATTACAAAGGGTCCCAGAAATTGGACATCCCATTGGGAAAGCTACAATTTGTTTATAAAACTTGTCTTCAAACTTAAAATAACAATTTTCACAAATGAGTTTTAGAATTTTCATGAAACATTCTTTACTAATATGGTGGTTATTTAAAATATTCTTGTTATCATCATATAGTTTATCAATGATTTCTAAAGTGTCATTGATTGCAATGTTCGTGTACATTGAAACAATGTCCATTGAAAAAAAATCTTACTTTTTTTCTTTGTCAAGTTTTCTGCTTTGATATGTTGAATAACATTTGTGGAGTTATTTACAATAATATCATCTTGAAACAAAGGAAATTCTTTTAAAATTCCATTGATGAATCTGCTCAGGTCTTGAGTAGGTGAACCAAAAGAATTTATTATGGGCCGAAGAGGTATATTCTTCTTGTATATCTTAGGTCTCGGTTGGAATTTTGGAGTATTGCACAGATTGGGATAGTCTTTTTGTACGGATATTATTGTGCCAAATAATATTTATATGATTGACATTCAATAATAACTTTAAGAAATGACAATTGAAATCTGTGTGATATTATTGATTGTTGGAAGAAACGAAAGACAACGGCATATAAAATTGATTATGACTGCTGAAGTTATTATTGGTCCGAAAAAGAAAACAATAAGCCGCATAGCAACGAAGAGACTGAAGATAGAAATGTTTCTGCTGGCTGTAGCGACAGGACTTGATGTACGCAAAAAGTAAAATTCTCGGTCCTAATGTATTCGATGAATTGAGTTTAGTAAAATGGTTTGATTCTATGGTAATATATTCAAAACATGAATATACGTATTTTGGAAAGTATGGTATCGAATACGAAGTAATAGTGATTCGATTTAATCTTCGATTTATCAAGATTTTAAGATAGACTTTCCAGATGGACTTGTACTAATAACTTGTTTTAGTTTTCATCCTTAGAATGGCCATAAGCTTCAAGAATCTACAATAATGGAGTCGAATACGGGAAAGCCGCTGATATATCGTTTTCCACAGGATTAATGGACGGAGTGGAAATACTTCTAGATCAAAGCTTCAGACATTGGATCGTAGAGGATCATTTTTGGAACGCTACGTTGATAACGGCGGATGTATCCACAGAGATCAAGCTTTCATTCTATAGAAGATCTAAAGTAAGTGTTTTTGTTTTTATAACACAAAGGACCCACATGTTTGCAGAACAGAACAAAGACACAGATTTAGATGAATTAACTCAACACGTAAATATAGAATTCATACATATTGAATTATAAAGAGACTGTTATTTTTTAGTTAAAGTGAAATTACAGATTCAACTAGAGCAGTAATGTAGCCAACCAAGTAATGTAGCAGTAAAGGAACTTTATTGTGTATATAGAATGTTAGAACGTTGCATGCAGTTAAGACTATTGAACTGTTAATCAAAGAAGACGTTAAAGAACTTTGATAAGTTACTTAATCACTGACAAGATAATTAATTGTATTTGTGAAAGAAGTCAACATGCTTAAAAGGATTTTGATTAAATAATGTTATTTAAGTTTTACACTAGTCTTGGATAATTTTTTGGGCCTAAAGTAAAACATACTCTTACTCCATAGATCTCTTAATCATGCTCTGCTATTATCCATAAAGATATATTTTTATTTTTTATAACTTTACTTTTATATTGGCAATGTACACGAACATTCCAATCAATGACACTTCAGAAATCATTGATAAGTTATGTTATTTAAATTAAATATTAAGTTTCTATAATTTATTATAATTAAATTAAATATGTTATTAAATATTAAGTTTTCTAAATAATATCTCTTGTAATTATTTATTCATGCATTTCTCACGATCTTATTATTTTTTATTCTTTAAACAAAAAGTTTTTATTAGACATTACATTTATTGTTATACAGTACAATTCCATTGTCCTCAATACAAATTGTTAATGTTTATTTAAATCAGAATTAGGAAATTCTTCTTTTTATTTATATGAATTTTAAGAAGAGGGATAAGATATCCCTTTCTTTTCATCTGATGAAGTCAAGCTCGCTAAGAGATGACAAAATATTATTAATAAAAGATGTATCAGGAGTAAATTGCGGTGGTTATATAATATAAATCTCTTTAAAGTTTTCTATTTTCTATATAACCGTATAGTCTACATCGCTCGATGTCTTAAGGAAAGAAAAAATTCCTCCATTAAAAACAATTTTCCGAAATTTTGCATTTGGTTTAAAACAGACATTTTAAACTCGTCTTCACTGTAAATTCAGATTTCCAAGTCAAATTTATTTAACTAATTAAGCTTTTTCGCATTATTGGAAATGTTATCTAATGGTAATTGTAATAAAAGCAGCACCAAAGTTAAACAAATCAAGGGTTGAAGATCAAAACTAATTAAGAAACAAAAGACTTTTTATGAAAACCTATGATTTCACTTCTGTTTCTGATAAAACTCTACCATTATTATCCTTTTCTTCCGCCTAAAAGTTCTTTTTTTTTTTTAGATTTAAGAGCGAAATAATAATAGTTGCGAAGCAGATTTAGGCAAACAACTTGATTAAAAATGTAAATTACATTAAATATTTTCAATACAATATTTGCTTAACTACATATTTTAATCAAGGCTATTTACCTAAATGTAATATTTTTATTATTGCAAACTTCTGTTAGAAATAATAGAAACCTATTTATCTTTCCATATTACTTATCAGTAGGTTTTCTTTTTTCGTTGACTGGCAGATGTGATAATAGAACTGTTCTATTCGTAATAATAATTAAAGCTAAAACACAGAAAATAATTAAGTTCAATTCTTTAACTTAGGATTTAGTTAAATATTAATTTAAATTAATTACTTGAAACGCTAAACTAAATAGCATTTTCAAACCTTTCAATATATCTTCTCCTATTCTCCTATTATTTATGAAAAATATACAATATTTCGGCTGTATTTTAATACCAGCCTCCATCAGACGATTTCAAGTCCTATTAAAATTCTAAGGAAACAATTTACATTATAAGAGAATAATGAAGACGATATAACAAATAATAAGTTTACAAAAGTAACAATACAAATCACAAGAAACAAACTCTTACAATTTCATGGAAATTAATTTTTTTAATATATTTCTTTACAATTTGTTGAAAGATTTCAAAAGTATAATTATTAATACTTTTTGTTTATTTCTATACATATAAATGAATTAATCAGGAACGTTTCTATTCCAAGTCGTGTTTTATTATCTTTAATTACAAATAAGATCCGTGTTAACGGGTCTGGATTATGTTGTGATTTTCAAAAATTTCTGTTTTTTTTTTATTCTTATATGGTCTTATACGTTCTTGTACGCTGTCATAGAATGCTTTACTGGTACCATCAAAATAAAAATATATTTTATATATACTAAGATTTATGAAAAATCTACAAGTCAAAGTTTGTGTACTCTATACACAATTTGACTGATCTGAACCAAATTTTGCAGTTACTATTTACTACTCTGCGGAAAATATAGGCTACCTTAGAACCTCGACACACCACCCTCACCCTGAAACAGTGCCCTATATGCACCTGGTGGCGACAATCGGAACTACACAAATGTTGTGCATAACAGTGCCACATAGCAATCTGGTGGTGACAATTGTAACTAAATTATTGGCAATAACTAGAACTAAAATATTTTTATGGCAAATATTGCTGAACGATACTTCTACGAAGTTTTCGGGTTGCACAATAAGAATAAAACGTTAATTTGTACAGATTACGTGATAGTTTACCAACTGGGGATAGTTTGATGAGATAGGGTTGTGGAGGAGGAGAACCAGAACTCACCACCCCTACTCCTTCCCCCGACAACGCCGATACTTTAAGCTAGTAATATATAGGAGAAGATATATTGAAAGGATTTGAATTACTTATTTATGCTTATCTGTATGAAGTTTTATCTTATTAAATAGTGTTTTCTTGCAGTAACTCTGAACTATTGCAAAAAACAACAGCAAATTCTAAACAACTAGTTGCAACCCATGAAATATTCACGGAAGTATATTTGTTTATACTACATTTTTGAAATACCGTAAAAGACCATCGTTTACGATTCGTGATTTTTTAATATCAACATGCTTTCCTGGCACTTTCTGCGGAAAAAGTTAACCTCCTGCCCTAAATAATAGGCTCCTCCAAATTGAGCTGATGAGAGAGTGCCCCACAATGCCTTACAGGGGCGTAGGAATTATTTCACCAACATTAATTAAATCAACTAATTTTTCTTTTCAAAACGACATTTGTTAGTGTATTTTTAAAATTAAAAATTAAAATGCTTATTTTTACGTGCGCAATTGAAGATTAAAAGGATGTAGAACCTGCCGTCGCACAAATTAAAAATTAATTAAAACACTAAAACA
>JAFIDM010006943.1:3868652-3880334 GCA_023159025.1 Thereuonema tuberculata
AATTTGTCTTTTAATTGAAAATAACAGAATTGCAAAAAAATTAGAAATGAAAACTAAAACTACATCAGTTGGCTACAATTTTAATTTTCATTTCATGTCAACGTAAGAATTAACTCTAAAAAAAAAAATTACCTAAATTTACCAGATTGTATTAACTTAATTTCTTCAATTATATTAAAACTTAAATGTTTAAAGATTATGTAGAAATGCACTTTTTTTTAAACATTCCATGCCCTATTTTATATTTTTTTACACCGAATTTGACTTAGAAAAATATTTCGATGTTCTTCGTTCTTTTTAGGCCTATTTTTCAAAGTACTGGAAAATAGGCCTATAAAGAACGAACATCGAAATATTTTTCTAAATCAAATTCGGTGTAAAAAAAAAAGTAATATAAGGCATGGAATGTTTAAAAAATTGTCACTCAAAATCAACATTAGCATTAGAAACAATGGCGTTTTTAAATTGATGAAACAATTGTGAATTTATTTTGTAGGAGTTATTTATTTATCTTTTGATTGGAACGTTGGGTAAGAAACCTGTTAACATCAAAATAAGAAGGAATTATTCTAATATCTTTTGAATATTTAAAAAAATATTCATTTCTTCTTTGAATCTGTTATTCTCTGGGAGTATCGAGAAATGTAATACAAACTTAAACTGAATTTATACAAAAACCTTGCAGATAAAAGCCACAGATAATAGGAAAGCGACATATTGCATAGCAGTGAAGCTAAACTGGAGGCGGAGCTTCCAGTACTTTATGAATCACCCTGTATATATTGCTGATGTTATTTGCTCTAAGTTTTGATTCTCTCCTTTAGGTTTTAAATTATAATTTATATTTACATAATAATGCTAAACCGAATAACAATCGTCGGAAACTTTTTTCATTGTTATTTTTGTATCCAATTTTGATAAGCTGTGATTCATTTCATTTTAGGTTCATTTTTATGAAACTTGAAGTTTTACTTCAGGATTAAAAAAATTGCCAAAATGTTTTTTATTTTGTAACTTTAGTATTTCTTTCATTAAAGATTATATTTCTTAATGTAATTTCACAGATTTTATATTAAAAAAATAATAGTTACCAAATGTCACGTAAATTCCCACTGCAAGTCATACAAGTATTGAGTTTCAAATAAACTAAATCTGATCAGTTTTCTTTGTCTTTTACTTTTTTTCCATCAGTTGGGATCCAAATGAGTTATCCTAAATCATCCAAGTTAACTTCATTATTGGAAAGAATTGTTATTCTTTGCCCTTCATTGACCTGTCACGAAAGTTACTGGTTAGTTTCAATTGAATATCTCATAATTCACAACAGTCTTAAGAACACACGCTACTAAAAATAGAACCACATAAGGTTTCATGAGAACTATAAAAAACAATTTTGGAGTTCCCGCGAGTAGCAAGAAAGAAACAGAGCCAATAAATTTTAATTTGGTGCACATGTATTTATTCCTTAACACGAAACTTACCGTACTTTTGCCTAAAATGATTTAATTATCGAATTACAGAAATGAGCAAATCAAAGTATACTGCTGTCGCTCTCAATCTCTCTTATTTATTTTCTTACCATTAAGTAAGAAATCTTTCTTGTAGGCCTAACAAGCTCAGAAGTCACATCAGCTACTGGCACAGTTACTATCGTCAGGATAACTTATATAACCACTTGGTAACTTATGTGATCTCTATCATTCTATTTTCATTTTTTTATAACACTACTAATTCTTATTAGGAAATCTTATCTTTTTTTTCCGCTAGTAGAACGGCATTACCTCCAATCAGAAGCGATATAGAGAGAAAGTTTATTCTGATCCAATTAAGAGAAATGAATAGAAAATGCGAGAAAGCGCAAAGTGGAGGAGAGAAAATATAATAGAAAATAGAAATCTAGAGAGAATAAAAGAAATCATATAAGACTAAAAAAGTTGCATCATCATTAGTCACATCTGACCCAGGACCCAGTTATAATACTAATAACTCCAAATTCATAGAAAATCAGAAGAGATAGATCAGCCACTTACCGCCAAGTAGAAAAGTTAAAGAAAAAGTTTAGAAGTAGAAAAAAAAGCAGGAAAATACAAAAAGAGATACAAAAGACTGAAAGCAGGCCACTCTTCCTACTGTTATTGTACATACTTTATATTGTAAAGAGTGATTGCACCGTCTGCAGCTCCAAGAGGTACGACGCTTGTGCAGTCTGGGCCCATCTACATCCTGTTCTGTTGTTCAGTACTGTACATTTCTTCAGGGATGATCTTGCAACCAGTTTAATGATGAATACAGTAAGACCGCGATAATCCTGAACTCGATAGTCCGGCAGACATCAGAAATAGAGGGTTGCCAGATTTTTTTCTCCCTGATGTACTAAAACTAAAACATTATTGTATTTTTTAAAAAGTTGTACGAAAATTATCATACACTACGTTGTCGGTCTAAAACTACCACCATAAATAACAATAAAAAGGTATGTTCAACTGTGTAAAATTATAAGTTGCGTTCTATTATCCAGTTCACTGAATTAAGTGAAACAACTAGTTTAACTAAAAAGAACGCACGTGCAGTATTCTATGCTTTTAATTTTTGTTTTGTTTACTGTAATGTTTTCTGTTGTGTTTACTAAATAATAATTAATCGTTTTTCTATGTTAAAACTGTAGTTTTTATTTATATAGCCTTATTGAAACCAGGGTTTTAAAAATGGCCTTGGTAATCAGGCATATTTGATTGTAAAATATTGTACACTCAACCCTCTGCTATAGCGCATTCCGCTATAGCGTTTTATTACTACTGCGCATATTTAAAAAGCTGCCCAAATACCTTTATCGCGCCCTAAATGACTGCTATAACGCACCCTGGTTGGTCGAAAAAATTCAAATATTGCCGGCTCTGCAAGTGAGTAGATTCACTCAGTGATTGGTCAAGATATGAGTAGATTCATTCAGGACACCACGGGTGATCTGAGTACGATTGGCCAAAGCCACAGGAGTGGTCGCCATGTTGGTCATGAAGTCACGGGCTATCTGAGCGCTCATTGGCCAAAACGATGTTTACAGCTACCATTCTTTGTTTGCCGCCAATTTTCACATTCAGTGCGCGTCACAGTATAAGCCAGTGATAGCCTTGCCCATCATTTTTTTTCTTTAAAAATTAGGCCCAATCCCCCCCCCCCCCCAGTCCTCCTACCATTGCTGAACTAAATGCGGCTAACCCGGGAAGGGAAATAAAGAAGCGGAAGAACTTGACTTACGCTCAGGAACTTGAAATAGTGAAACTAAGAGACTGTGGCGAGACCAAGAGCAAGATGTTGCTTGAACAAGATGTTACCATCAACCGTGAGGCAAGGTGTTCCTTTGTTATGAAAGCACTGGAAGGTTACGACGAACAGTATCATGCCCACATCAACTCCCTCCAGCAACTCCAGATAACACACTTCCTACGCCGTCGCACCGAGGTTCAACCAGGACCACCCAGTGAGCCTCACCTGGATGAGTCTGAGGATGGTTTTGAGGGTCCCTTCGAGACTCCTGCTGCTGATGATGATTTCCTCGACGAGATAGAACGTCGAAGGGGTGGCCAGTAAGACTCCACCCCAGCCTCGGAACCCCTTCAACCCACCCAAGCCCCTCATCCTCCCAAAAAGGTAAATAAAACGGGCTATTCTGTTATGTTTTTATTATTTATACAGTATAACCGTGATTTTTTTTTTAATTTCCGGCATTGGTTTGTAATTAAAGTAATTTAATAAAAAGAGGTCAAAATAGGTTAAATTAGGAGTAAAATTTGAGGTCGGGGAACCAATAAGAATTATTAACATAAGTTCTTCAGTTCGGCTATCGCGTTTTCGGCTGTAGCGCGGCAATAGCGGCACCAATTGGGCGCGATAACGGAGGGTTGGATGTACATTGTAAAATATCTGAGTTCTTGTTTTTCTAATTACACACCAGTGGATTTCTGTTTTCATTAAAGCGCCCTATGTGACATAAGTGATATTTTCTCAATGACCAAAAAATATTGAATAAAGTAATACTACAAAAAGTTCGCTGCTGCTATGAAAAATCTCTTTAACGTAACTTATTGACTTTATCTCTACTAAAATTACTTTTATTAAGAACAATCAAATTATTTTTTTTCCTTTTACAAATAAGCCGTTTATTCGCAAAAAAAAAACAGTTCTGCGTCATTGTCCCCTAGCGTGGATGAGACTATACGACTTGGTCTCGAGATTTTGCGGGCTGAGGAAGGATGTAAACAGTTCATAGGCAAGCCTATGTTGTACGAAGGCAGGAATTACCCTTGTTGGACCTTGAGGCCGTGAAATCTCCTGAACATACCGCTACGCGTCAATGATTACTACCAACGGAGACCAAGAATAGTAGCAGATGGCTCTTCACATCACGATGCCACCAGCACTCGCGGTGTATTGCTCAACGAAATATGAAATCCGAAGTTTTGCACTAACCATAGTGCATCTCCACATCGGGTAATGTATCCGCGTCGAGATAAAACCAGATTCCTCAGTAAACACTATTCAATGTCAATCCACAAACGTCCATACCATCATCTCACTACACCCACTGCAAATATTGAAGCATCTGATAAGGTGTTAACGGCAGACAGCATTAAGGGGAGCCTAGAATGCAAGACCTGTTCTGAAAACAGCCTCGCAATGTGCAGTAGATACAGAGGTTCCTAGCGGTGCCGCTACATGTCTCTGGATAATGATCAGATATACTCTTGTCATGTCGGATGATCCCATGATCTTTCTTCTAGTAGTGTGCCTAAGTCTCTACTGCTCCCAACACCGTCGCAGAGTACAGTCGGAACGGTTCCGATGGCGGCCAATTAGACGGAACGAGAAGCCTGCCTTTCACTGTCCAAGGTTTCAATCTCTCTGAAACTGAGTCAATTGTTCGAAACTGTATTCTACGCGTCGTAAAGGCATGCTGAGGACTCAAGAGACCACACTGATTATATAGCAGACAGCGATCATATGTCGTTCCTTCATATGACCACAGCCGTAGCGGTACTACTACCCCAACTGCAATCAACTGTGACGGTGAAGTATACAGAGTTTCGTCGTTCCCGGATCATTCGTTCTGGGTGCGCTAATGTTTTTGTCAATGAGTGTAATGGCCCAACTGACAAGAACTATGACAATCAAATTTAAAAGATTTGCTGAGTGATTTATTCGTGCTCGTGGACAAATCAATATTATGTTGATAATAATCATTAGCTTGAAGTGAAACTTTTTGTTTATATTAGCTTTGTACCTTTACATTTTCCAGTTATTGTTCGGCATCTTATGTACAAATCCACTATAACTGAAATAGAGAAATGAATAAGAAAATGAATTGTCTATTTTATCAAAAGAATTGTTGATTTTTTTCTAGCCCGATCTCCTCTGAAACCATAAGACACAGAAATACAAATAAGATGGAAAATACAGTATTTTACTGGATGCTCATATTTTCATTTTTATTTACGGGGTCAATCGGAAGCCTCGTGATTTGCAATCAAACATGGAGATCTCCCCGAGACGCAATCGCAGGTTTTGAGAAAATTATCTCAGAATCCAAGATCACTTGATCACAGGTTTGCTAGTTTCATCATAAACAAATTCTGGAATGGAGCCCACATTTAGATAAGAATGACGAGACCTTTCTTATCCTTAATGTATAATCATTATATCATTATTATTCATGTTGGTTAAAAGGGCGAATCTATTATATGGTTAGATTACCATAAAGATACGTTATTTAATCTTACGAACAGTTCTTTGAGAATTTTCGTTCCATTTGTTATTCTTGCAATCAAAAACGATAGATCTTAATGTAAAAAATATACTTTAATTTTAAATAATAATAACAAGAAAAAAAAACCAGAATAAGTTTAATTATAAACCAATTTAGCTTTGCTGGGAAGTTTTCTCTTAAAGCATTGGTTTTTTTGTTTTTATCGAGGGGAATTTTCTCTTTCCTTATCATAATCAAATTCATCAAATATTTTGATTTATATTTCCAAAGATGTGAGCAAAACTAACCTGTCTTTAAGAAATTCAAAGAATAAAATACTAATTTAGAAAAAAAATATAAGAATACACTATTTAAACTTATTACAAATCTGTTAATTTTGATGGAAATCTATTTTAATCCCTTTTCTTAAAAGATTTTTTTGTAGCTCAGTTGTGTCTCGTCTTCAGCTCAGTCCAATTCAACACACATTAAGAAACATCTATTATAACAATAGTTGGTTTAATAAGTTCTGAATATCCACGAAAGTAAAAAGAAACAAGATAGGGATAGCGATTAGTAAACCAATCACAGTGCTGCGCAACGTCTTCTGATAAGGAAATACAATTGATATTTCAAATACTTCAACGTCAAATTATAACTTCACCAATATTTCGATCAAGGTGTACAAAATAGGAAGAAATAAATAGTAAATAACTTAATTAAATAATTAAGTAAAATGTTTGGTATGTTTGAGAAATGATTCCAGTTATGTATTTTTAAATGCAAGGGGACGCTGCCCGTCTTAACGGTTTTTTTTTTTAATTTTTTAATTTTTAAGTTAAAAAACAATTGATATGGCTTTAATTTTCCTTATTATTTTAAATGTGTTTGTTGCGAATGCAAAAGGCGCAATTGTTGCGATTATTGTGATTGTTGCTAATGAGAGTTTAATGATACTTGTCCTGTCAGACGGACAGACAAAACGGGAATAGTAATCTCCTGTTACTAATCAGAAGACTAAGATAAAAGAAACAAAATTAATACTTGCCTAAAAATAAAAACACAACAAAACAAATACCAGAGAGGAAATTAGAAATATTTTTTTTTCTTTATTTTAAACCATAAATACCATTTGGGGATGGTTGGATTTTGATTACTAGTTGAATAAATACATTTTATTTAAATCAAATTACGGTTTGTATAGATCTGTTGAATGGAGAAATATTCAACTGCATTTAATGATTTAAATTTAAATTAATAATTGCATTTATATGATTATTATAAGGTCTATGTAATGATGTAATCTTCCTTTTTTTTTCCCTTCCTGAGATAAATCCAAATGTAATAATATATTTCACATCGTATGTTTGTTTTTAAATATAAATTGTTTGGTTTCTTTTTTAACCGATTTTAGAAGTAAGTCGATAATGTTTCTATTTCTATGTTTCGTTTCAATACATAGAATTAGCAAATGTTTATAAGTAGTTATGTACATCAAAACATTTTTCAAAGTTATGATTAATATCTGTAGTTTTAGAAACTATTACTACTTGATTTTCAGTTTTTTTTTTTTTTTATATTCAGAAAATTAAGAAGTTAGTTGTTCTGTGATATATTCTGTGTGATGTTTTGTTTGTATGTTGGTTAGAATAAAAATAATTAGAATAAATTTAAAAATTCAATTTTATAACGGTCGATCTGTGATTAAATGACCCAAAACCTATTCAGCGTTTAGATTAAAATAAACAAACAAAATATTGGATCAACAGAGAAGAAATTACAGGAGATAAAAAAAGCAAAAAGCTTTAAAGCATTCAGATTCCAACACAAAGATGAAAAACAAAAACAAACCAAGAAATGTCTGTTTCCTTCCCTGTAATATATTGTTGCTGTTGTTTTCTTTTTTTCTTTCTAGTTCCTCTTTCTTCCTTTTCTGTATCTACAACTATTTTTATTCTTATTTCCTATCTTTTTTTTAAGCATTTTTTGTTATTTTTATTTTTATGCAAGTGTTAGTTTTCTTTCTTTTTTTGTTGCTTTCTTATCGTGTGGATATTCGAAAATTGGTACACCAACTATCTATAGTACATTTTTCCTAATAGGTGCGTCTTTTAATGAACCTTTCTTATATCAGTAAATCGTATCACTTTTAAAAGATGCCTTTCCTCTTTTACTTGAAAGCTGACTTACCATTAAATAGCCCTGAAAGGTTTAGTGAAGATTTTGATAAGAATAGTCCCCAGACACATTAAATGCATCTTAAGTCATTTGAAATATCTAGATTAAATTCCTTTAATGATCTACATTTCATTCGTCTCATTCGAAAAGAACAAAAAAAAAAGATAAAAAAACTATTACCATTCGTTTCGTGTCTGCCATTAAAATACCAAAAAGGAGGTTTTTATTGAATATTTGATCATTGGTTGAAGTCATTTCAGAGCCAAGATAGACTTCTATTGTTCATAAAAGACTTGTTATCAAAAGGAATCTTTTGCCATCAACCAGAGCTAAAATGCTTCTGTAATTCAGCCACAAGAGGTTTCCCACTGATTCGGTGAAGTCAATTTAAATATAAAAATGTAAAACTTTTACAATATGCGCGAGGCCTTAACATTTTTCAACTATCAGACAAATACTCGGTTATTAGCGTATTTCTACCAATGGATTATAGTTTCTAAAGCATTTATTTATTTAAAAGCCTAATTATAATCGAATTACTTTTCAACTGTCTGATAAAGATAGGTTGAAACGTGATTGATTAAATGTACCCAAGAAAAAGAAAGCTATTGTGGAGACGGAATCCATTAGCTCATTGTTATCTTCTATGGATGGGTTCCCATTAATATGTTAATATTGGAATGATCTCAAAACAATGAATATCAGCTTCGCGTACACTTATGATAAAGAAATATTTGGATAATATTAAATGATTATATAATCTTATCTATTATTTGTTACGAATATTTAATACAAGAACGAATGTTTTACTGTTTAAGTTATTAAAAATCTTTAATAATTTATCTAAATAATATTGTTTAATTAAGATACCATCAGAAAGAAAAAAACAATCTTTTTATCTCTTGCAATTTTTTTAAAGTTAAAAGAGAATCTACCAAGTGAGATTGAAATAGGATAATTCTATTGTTTTTATTAATGTGAATAAATTTAAACAATCTTTAGTTTTTTAAATGTCCAACATTTGTGAATAGCGGCTTTTCAACATTCGCTTTAAATTTTTGTGATGATTATGCAAATAGCTATTATTAAGATTGTGGCTCAAAATGCTAAAAAATAAACGAGACATTTATGATTTGTTCTTGATATTTTCTGATCGAAAAGTCTTATTCTCACCTGTTCTCTTCTTACTCACCTTAATATAATCTGATTGTTGTATAGTCTGATTGTTTTGTAGAATTCAGTCGCTTAATGTTAGCAAAATCATCAAGCATGTTTAGTGAACGGAAAACAGCTTCACTTACGTTGGTTTGTCCTTCAATGTACCGACGAAATTCCCGTACTCCCGTACTCGTTGGCGATTTGGCATTTCTTCTTCACACCCTTTTCCACCTCGCGAATGACGGCGACCTTTTCAGCGAACGTTAAATTCTTGTACACGCGTGGTTTACTGAAAGACATGGTGACACTGATAGCAGGAAGCTCGAATGGCGTCTGAAGCGTCACGTGTCGAACGGTGGCGGGAAGGGGATATCAGTTGTCACATGTCGAATTTCTTAACGATGAAACGCCGAAAAGTCGTTATGGTTCGAAAGTTTTTATAAAAAACTTCGAATTAAGGAAGTTGAACTTCGAATTATCCACGATTTTTTTACATTGATTTAATAAGAAATTCAAGGGACTAAGAGAAATCTTCGAATTAACCACGATTTCGAATTAAAGACGTTCGAATTACCCAAGTTGCACTGTATTTGTTTAATATGATAATGATCTTTACACTCCAACAAATGTTTCGCATTAAAACAACATCACTATTACATGAAAAACACTCATTAGCAACAGGTAAGTGAAATCTAAATAAATATTCAGCCAGGCAATCATGACGGCAAAAATGTGCGACTGAGGTTTTTCGAGAAGGAGATTAAGCAAATATTGTTGCTTTGTAATGTTTTCATATGTTTTAACTTCTCCTCAGCTTCTTTATTGGAATAACTATGTCCAGTGGTTTTAATAATAAGAACGTGACTCAATGGATGCCATTACTAGTAGATGTCATTATTGCTTCAGGTCCATTCTTAGCAGTTTCATTTGCTGTCAATCCAATTGGGATGTTTAAGGTCTCTGGGTCGAGGCTGGAAAAGTCACGTGATGTGTGTGTGTAACTTCTAAAAACATGGCTAAGATTACCAAAGCACCTCTGTATATAAAAGATTTCTCAACTTTAAATACATTGAATTATCGGCATACAATTAAGGAGGCGTATGGAAATAATGTAGATACGTTATTTCTAGATGAAAGGAATAAATATATTTAAAGAGAAAACATATTCCATACGAAGCATCAGAATAAATCCTTTCTCATAGTTCTTTTGGATATTTATTATATAACATTTTTATAATCCAATTTTTCAAATTCTATCCAAAAATGAAATGTTCATGACTTAAAAAAAAAAAAAAAATAGATGAAGTGAATGATTATTTTTCTTTTACCATTTGACAATCAAACAATTTTAAGAACCTGTGGGAATCATCATATTTTGAAATTGATTCAAATGAGACTATCTCAAAAAAACCCATAGGATTGATCTTAGATAGACTAGAGTAAATTTTGTTTGAATATTACATTGTGTAAGTATTTGTCAACACATTGTTTAATATCTGTGTTTTTAATTTATTAGTTGTAACCTCACTTTTATACGAAAAGTATTTATTTTGTTGTAATTTCATTTTTCAATAGAACGTTTTGCTTTTATAAGGGGCATTCAAAAAGAAACGAGCTGGAGGCCTAGGAACAGAAACCAGTACCGGTATGTCAGAAGTATTGGCCCTGGCTATTAAGGCACTTGTCCTCCTGCAACACAAGGCGGTGAATGGCTGTCTCGTAAAATTCCCGGGGCTGCATTGTGAATCAGTTCCGCAAGTACTGCATGACATCGTCGTCCGAGGTGAAGGTTTGCCCCTCAGAGCCTTTTGTAGGGGACCAAAGAAATGGCGTAATCGCAGGGAGAGAGGTCTGGACTGTATGGAGGATGATCGAGAACCTCCCACTTGAATTTCTGCAAGAGTGCCGTGATATGGGGCCTTGCATTTTTCGTGGAGCAGAATGACCTCACAGGCAAGCTCACCTGTGAGGTCATTCTGCTCCACAGGCAAGCTCACCTGTGGGGCAAACGATTCATTTCGGACGGCGATGTCGTGCAGTACTTGCGGAACTGATTCACAATGCAGCCCCGGGAATTTTACGAGACAGCCATTTACCGCCTTGTGTTGCAGGGGGACAAATGCCTTAACAGCCAGGGCCAATACTTCTGACATACCGGTACTGGTTTCTGTTCCTAGGCCTCAGCTCGTTTCTTTTTGAATGCCCCTTATATATCATAATCTTTAGCAAAAGACATCTTTCTAATTTTTAATTAATTGTAAGGCAACAAAGAAAAGATGTTGAACCACCAACTAAATATCCCTACTGTAGATATAGTTACTCGACAAAGAAGTAGTAAATCTAAATGGTAATGATGTTAGGGCGAATAAAACATTTAATCCAAGAACTGTTTCTTAATTCAAAACATTCATTAATTTGGATAAAAATCTACTGACTTTTTATTTAATAATTATGTGATAAAGAATAGGTTAAATTAATGAGAACAACTGATGAAATGCTAATGAATAAAAAAACTATGACCTCCCTTATTTTATTTAGTTATTTACTTACTTACTTTTACGAATATATATATATATATATATATATATATATATATATATATATAT
>JAFIDM010006943.1:3880434-3901327 GCA_023159025.1 Thereuonema tuberculata
ATAACATTTTTATAATCCAATTTTTCAAATTCTATCCAAAAATGAAATGTTCATGACAAAATGTTCATGACTAAAAAAAAAAAAAAAAAAAATAGTTGAAGTGAATGATTATGTTTCTTTTAATTTTTTCTTTTACCATTTGACAATCAAACAATTTAAGTTTTGAAACAATTTTAAAAATTAAAATAAAATTTAAGTTTTGTTTTTTGTTTATTAATTCAAAAAAGTCTTATTTCATTGCTTCTCTTTCGGTTGTAGATTTTTTTTCTTTTCAAATCCTGGCTTTTGAGTAGTTTGGCAAAAATATCTGATGACACTAATATTGGAAAGATTGACTGGAAATGTCCGCAGATCTTTGATCCGATTTATTCCGAATTTCTTATTAATCGAACATTAACCAAGAAATGGTTCAACGACATCAATCAAATAAAAGGGGGGAAAGAAATGATGATTCCAATATTCGCTGACAATTCAAAATCTGAATCGTTGGAATCCGTTCTTCAAATCAGCAAAACTCGTTTTGAAACTTCGAATTATGAAAACGGAAGATGGGGGATGAGGATGATGATAAAGACGACGTCGTATTCCCTGCTGCAGTAAAAATTTTAAACTGGCGTCTTGAATTTCTGAGATTTTCATCTTGAAATTCAATTTAAAATCTCTTGGTGAAAATATTATAAATCCTAAAGTTAAGGTATTGTAATAAGAGTTTGTAATAACTTTGAGCGAATTACATCTCACGTAGATGTAATTTCAAAGCCAAAGCACAAACCTCAGACAGCCTTCTTTTTATTTTTTTTTTCTCTCTACAAGAAATCTCGAGTGGGTTTTACGAATACGAGACTGCTTCCACTCGAGCGACTCCTCCCCACCTTCAGCTGCAGCGCAATTTCATCATCATAGTCCAGGTCAACCAAAGAACAGCCACCCACGATATTGCCTACAACCAAATAGACCCAACTTACAACAACTAATCAATTTATGGCTCCATTCTCACCCCCTTTCAAGGGGATCCACTAGAAAACAAATTATGGAAATAGGTAATTTTGGAATAAGGACATTTTGCAGACTATCGAAGGCAAACAGGAAAACAAGAGCCAATAAGAGAGCAAAGTATAAAATGTCTTTTAAAAATAAAAATAATATACTAAAAACAATTTATTTCAAATCATTTAGAAAATAATAAAATCGAGTTTTACTCGAAAATAAAGTCGGCTATAAAAGGTATTGAAACGCAGACATTGTTTGTCAAAGTCTAACTTAAAAATAACCAAAATTCATTACAATATGAATGATCAACACATTGCCAACTACATTAGCACATAAAGAAATCAACAAAAATTACATAGATGTAATTGTAGATTTGAAACATCGCTATTTTAGGCCTTAATCCAGGCCGTTTATTTTTCTTTTTCTTTTATTTACTTGAAAATAGAATCTAGAACGGGATTCTGAAACGTACGTCGTGATATTACGTACATCGTATATTATGTAATTTTTGTTGATTTCTTTATGTGCTAAAATAGTTGGCAATGTGTTAATTTTAATATAGCACGTTAATATTTAACCTTAATATGAATGATCTTCATCAGCTGAATTCTTTGATCCGAAGTGTTTTTGTAAAATCAACAAACCAATGATTAAAAGCAAACGAAATTAATAAAAAATTAAGAATTCAATGAACATTTGGGTTACATGGCTGACGAAGGATACAATACTGAAACCATTGTCCCAACAAAGATGGAGGAAAAAATTATAATCTACTGTTGTTGTATTTATTAAAAGTAAAAACATTTTGAATTTACTTATTTCTTTAAAAAAAAAAGCGCAAAAATAATTTAAATAATATACTCGATTTGATGAAACTGTCAGGCAAATTCTATGGAAGAAATATCGCTGTTTGTTAGGAAGTTGATACTTCCTTCATTTAAGCTAATAACATTTGTTTTTAGATTTTGTGTTTTTGACCGTGCTTGTTTTCATGGATCCTATTATTCACAGGACAATATTTAAAAACAATATATGGTTTTTGAGGAATACAAAAGAATATATTAAAATATATGTGATCCTGAAAATTGTATTATTGAGAATAACAGAACAGTATATTTATTATTACTGAAAACAAAAGGTTTTAAATAGAATTTCTAAACTTTATCTTAAGTAAATTACAGATTTAAGAGATCAGTAGATATTTTTTATAGAAATAAAATAAATTATTGGATGACGAATTACAAAAAATCAGAAAAATTTTTGTTATGAACAACTATCCTTTAGATTTCATCAACAAGATAATATACAGAAAACTTAAAGAAAGAAATATTAATAAAATCAAAGTTGATAACGCAATTAAATATGTAAGTATTCCATTTGCAGAAGAATTACAAAATAAACTAACCCCATTATTGGCTAATGTAGGAATTCGTATTGCAAATAAGGCAAGAAACACTATTAGAAATATTCTAAATAATGAACGTGACATAATATCCAAAGAAGAGATAAAGAAAAAAATAAGGAAAAAAAGGGAGCGGTATATGGAATAAAATGTCAATCAGGAGGGGGTGGGTGCCAGTATATTGGTGAGACAGGTAGAAAGGTAAAAATTCGAATGAATGAGCATTCCAACGCCATAAAAAAGGGCAGTGACCAATATTTCACAGCAGTTCATCACAAACAAACTGGCCATCTAATTATGGTGGACAATCCGATCATTTATAATATTATTACAGATCAATACTTACGAAAATTTTATGAATCATTATTAATTAATTCCAAATTCAACAAATGTTATAATACTGAATTGTCCATAAAAAATGTATTGCATTATCAGCTCGATTAACTATTAGCTATTGTTTTATTAATAATTAGCTAGCATTGATATTTGATACTTTGATATTATTGTAAAATGTAATCCAAAATTTGTAAAGGCCTAATTTGCTTCTGTTATTTATTTATAGTCTGATGAAAAGGCCTGTATACGATGCCTTGTAACATGTAACGAATATGAATTTTTTAAATGTTTTTTTATCTCTAGTAGTGTGTTTGGTCCCATTTTTTCAATTATTCCCTCTACACACTGTATTAATGAATGAGATATTTTTTATACTTTTATTTTTCAGTTGTTTTCAGTTGAGATGTTCAACGACTGTCTCTTGTAGAAAATATTTTATTTTGGTTTTTATCGACAAGTTTAGTTTCAGAGATAAATAAGAACAGCAGAAAAATCAGGAGCAAGGGTTTTTTTTTTTCTGTTGATTTATTGAACTGTACTTTCAATAGATCTTGTAATTTTTTTGTTATGATTATAATTCATTTAAAAAAAAACTCCTTTTATTATTTTTTAAATTCCATAACAAACTTCAAAAGCGAACTGGATCGTAATGGTCTGCTCAGACATTAAGCCTATAATTATAAACTGTGAAATTCAATTCTCTGGAATAAAATACAAGTTGACTGTGTTATTATGTATAGTTGTGGTTTTGTTAAGCAGGAACTGACGAGTCTTAAGACGGATAGCCTTTCTTATTTCTTTCCCAAGATCATTCTTTTATGACTAGGAACCAGAAGGTATAGAAGAAACGTGAAATAAAATCGTTTAAACTAAGTATGAAACATCAGCAGTTCTCCTTCACAAAAATCTATTAAATTGTAGGTTAGATTCAATCTGATAAATCGGTGGATCAGTTATTCCTCAAATATCGAAACATTTACATAACAAACGAATCGACCTAGCACTTGCAGTTATGGACGTAGTTCCAAAATCGAACAGTCGTATTTCTTAGAAATAAAAGTTTTTAGTCTTTTGTTAAGAAGTTTGAGAAATGAGCCACTATACTGATAGAACTTCAGAACCCTACAGATGATGCTGCTTATTGGAATTTTGTTATTAATTAACAATTAATAATTATTTTCGATTTGCTATTTTTTTTATCTTTCTATTTCATTTTAACAATCTGTAGACCTACTGTAACAAACTGTAATAATTTGTATACATGTCGTCCGTGAATACAATAAAGAAAACTAAATATAGTGCTTAAATATAATTTGTAAAAGGAGTTTATCAATGTTTGTTATTTATTTGAAATGAAGAATTTGAAGCTATATAATTTTTTTCCAACCAACTTTGTATTAGAGGAAAGTGACCATATTTCGGATAGCGTGATAAATCGCATACCGGTCACCATATTGCGTTAGTGTCTAAGCGGAAGCTCTGGCCGCCATATGTAATCTGTCTTGTCGTCGTGAGCCTTTGATCTGCATGTATGCAACAATAATTAATTTAAAAATATTACAAAAAGTGAATTATTAAAGATGTCAACTTCGAACACAGCTGGAGCGCAAGTGGTAAAATCCAATAATTTGTTTTAAAGTGTATAATGAAGTTCATAAAATGTAGTTTAAATGGCAAGTCACATCGTTGTGTATGATTTTAAGGTTAGTTTCAAATGTTGACTCAAAAATATTTGTCAAAACGTCCTAATTTCGGATAGTCAATGGTGCCTAATTTCAGATATCCGTTTGCTAGAAAGCACCCCCAAAGGCTGAAGTTCATATAGAAGAAATAACGGTAGACAGCAACATAGAACCTCTGGTATCCGAAAATATTACCTCTAGCTCACAATATTCAACCAACCCAGTAGACCTACAGAAACAGTCAACCGCATCTCCGGATGCAAACACATCTGTGTCTAAATTTGTAAATTCCACTGATATAAGTCTGCCTGCCCTCAAGAATCGTAAAAATATTGATTGTGAGAATGCAGCGAAAAAACAAAAAGGAGGTAAAAAGGGTAAAGCATTTTTGGTCACTGGGTCTCCGTACAAAGTAGCCCTTGAAGAATCCTTGAAAAACATTGCCCAAAAGAAAAAGCCCAACTTTCAACGAATGCTAACAAAAATGCATCTAAAAGAACCAAAGAGCCACAGCCATCGACATCTGGAACTAAACAAACAATTAGAAAAAGAATAACAAAGCCCACAAAAAAAAAAGGAAACCCATGAAGGCTGTTCTAGTTCCTCTGATGAAGAACTCATTTTGTCAGATGATCCTGACTATACAGCAGATGCCGAGGACTGTTTTCAGAAGATACCCACGGCGAAGACTGGGCTAGATGCAGTACATGTTTCAAGTGGGGTCACGAAAAGTGTACAGGATTTAAAAATAAGGCTAAATTTATTTGCGCAGAATGTCTTGAATAAACATAATTTATTTTTGTATTCCTTTCATTATTTTTAATGTATAATGTCGTTAATTTAATTAGAATGTCATAAAGTCATTACTCAAATAAATAACTTACTGTATTTGCATTGTATGTTTCATTTAATTATATTATCATAATTATTACCGTGAAATTCTTATGTATCCGAAATTAAGACCCCATTTGCTTCACAACAAAAACAGCAATGTTTTGCAAAAAAAAATAATTAAGCTATCTATTTTTTATAATGCATATTTACCAGTTCGGGATCTAAAATTATGTTATTTATAGATGAAAACAAAGTAAAATTCTTAACCAAAACTTCAATATTTTAAATTCTTTACATTAAAAACAAAATGGTATCCGAAATATGGTCACCTTCCTCTACCGTTGTTTTTAAAAAAACGAAAAAGATCAATTAATTTTTGGAATTATAATTTTTTAGAAAATTTTAAGCTGTTTCCTATTATCACGGTTCAATTTTTACTTTTAAGAGATACAATAATGTTTATTACTAAAACACAAGGTTTTTATGGATTGTTATACATTCTTGCTTATTATTATTTAGTATAAAGATTATTAAAAACATTGAAAAGAAAAGAGATCCGAAATAGCTTAAGGGATGGAGTGTGTTTTAATTATAAACTTCGATATCAAATTCATATTCTTTTTAACTTTTTATTTATTGCCTTTGAAGCTTGATAGTTAGCATTATCCTCTAACTTATAAAACATCTTTTATTTGTTTATTGATAGTATTATTTATGATGATATCGAATATTATCCTCTAACTTTACAAACGAGTAATACAAAGTTGAATCATTAAAAAGGTTACCTTTTTAATCGTTATGGAAGAGAAACGAAAGATTCCACTGGTTAATTGTTTTTTTCGACAGAACTTTCAAAATCAATAATGTTCTTTGAAATAACACACTGAACCAAATCAAACTCCAACAAAAGCCTTAAAAAAGAACTAAAACACCACCCTCTGTTGAGTTTACTATTTTTCACTTGAGTTATTTTTTGGCAGAGGAGTTAACAAAGCTAGTTTTGTTGTTGTGGTCATCCAAATTCAATTGGTGCCTTGAAGCTGTTCTCAAGACGACTCCGTCTATCAACAAAAGTAATGGCTCAAGAAAGGTGTCAATGTCGCTGGAACCAATGCACCTGTCCTTTGAGTAATTCAACGACCCGGAGACAAACAGTGCAATCGCACAACTAAAGGTAGAGTACACCTACCATTGATCGATGAACGAAAGAAGCACTGATACATCACAACAAACACTTATCAAAAGCAAACAGTCCAACTAGCTACAGAAATACGAATTGTCTTTAATATAAAAAGTGTTTAGAATAAAATAAAATGTGCACTTCTGAAAAATGAATCTGTTTTTTGTCTTTTACTTGAACAGACTACGCCATTTCGAGCTTGTTAGTTCTCCTCGGTGAGAATTATCATTACTCATCGGTTTAGAAGTTGAGATTAACAAACAAACAACGACTATTAATTATGGATTTCAAATAATAAAAGATGATTCTTGTTATAAACAGATTGATTCAATCGATTAGTCAAACAATATTAATGTTGAAACAACAATTGGATCAATATTTTCAAATTAAAATTGTTTAGACTTTAAGCTTTCTTATAAATTGAACAACTGTAAAGGATTACCATAGAATACGAAACCCCGTCGAATATCGTTATTAAATTTACATTCTATAAAGTGTAATGGCTTCCATCGATTTACAATTTATATGAACTTTTTTCCTATTATTCCTTTTACAGTTAATTATAGATGAAATGGAAAAAAAAATCTTGTAATTTTCCCAAAGTTTGTTTGTAAAGAATTGTGCTGGTGACGCTAAAATCAGCCACAGATTTACAACAGATTTTATATGTCATCATTCTTCTACATTAACGTTCTTCATTGAGTTAATCAACTAAGTGGCAATAAATTATCCGTGAAATCTTAATTGATTAATTTTCAAAACTAAAATTATTAGGTGTTGCTAACAGAAGTTCTGTGGAAAATTGTCAAGGAATCAAGAAGTCTCAAAACTACTTTTTCTTTATTACTTTTTTTACTAAAAAGTATTTTTTAAAAAAAGGCCTGGAGAAAAACGAAGAATGAATGGAAGTGACATAGTATCATTGTAATAACGATATTCAATAACATTTCTGGATAGTGTCTATTAAAATAGCTTAATTAATTTTTTCACATTAATCATTTCTTCCTTTACTCAGTTAATCGACACATAATCGATTACTGCTCAGAAAAAGAAAAAAAAAGATCTAGTATTTTTTTCTTCTGTTCTTATCTTTCTTTAATGCGACCGAATGGAAGTTCCATTTGTTAGGTAGATTCTTCCGAGGCAATCTACAGACGCACATGTTCGGTTTTCTTTCAGATTCCAACTAATTTGAGAAAACATTTAGATCTAAGAAACAATTTGTGAAAGATTTCAAAGAGAAAGTCTAAAGATCTTCTGCGACCCATTGTCATTTAATCAAAATTAACATTCAGTGCTTTAGAAGTAGTGAAAATCAGACTTAACAAAATTAACAACAATTTCTTATTAAAGCAGTCTTTAAAACTTATTTAAATAAATTTGTAATAGATTTCTGTTGGTCTCCTGTTATTTCCTCATAATAATTATTAAAGACCTGATCAATTTCTAGTCAGACCTTAACTACATTCTCTTCAATAATATTTTTATAAAGTATATAAACCACATAACTATGAAGTATAAAAAACTTGAAAAATTCAATTCATCATCACATATCACTATATTTCGCAGAAAAATACTTATTCTGCTTCATCAGGCTTAATACAAAGGAAACATAGAATAATATAAACAAACGATAAGTAGGCAAAGTTATAAACAAAAAGGCAAGTTAAAAAACAGTAAATGTTGGTAATGTTACCGTGTTTACAATTCAAAACAAATACTTGTTGCGTATGTACTGTTTAAACAAAGATCATAATAAAATATTCCAATTATTTAAACATTTCTTGATTTTTATAATTGTTTTTACTTTTCTAACCAAAAAATTTAGCTAAATTTCTGAATGTTTTCTTAGATAAATTACCCAAATTTGATGAAAACCCCCTAGTGAAAAACACTAATGATGCTATTAGTAAAAGATTTTTAATTCTAATAATAAAAAGAAGTTTAGGTTATTCTCATTAGATGTTGTTAATATGTACACTTCCATCCTTGTTAATCTAAGTTCAAAAACAATTGTAAAAATCAAGAAATATTTAAATAATTGGAATATTTTATTATGATTTTTGTTTAAACAGTACATACGCAACAAGTATTTGTTTTGAATTGTAAACATGGTAACATTACCAACATTTACTGTTTTATAACTTGCCTTTTTGTTTATAACTTTGCCTACTTATCGTTTGTTTATATTATTCTATGTTTTCTTTGTATTCAGCCTGATGAAGCAGAATAAGTATTTTTCTGCGAAATATAGTGATATGTGATGATGAATTGAATTTTTCAAGTTTTTTAAAAATATTTTTATATCAATGTACATCAATGCAAGGTTTGCTTGTGCTTAATAATAGCAAAAGAGGAATTAAAATGGTAGTTATTAATAAAATAAACCATATTTGGAATTTCCTATCATTTTTTTTTATTCATTTTGAACTATTTTTAACTAGGTTATAATTTAAATTATCGCATCCAAAAAATTAACGTTTCATGTAGCCAAATCCATCTAATCAACATAATGTAATTTAAAAAAATTATCCCATAAAAAAAAATGATTAAAAGTGTTACTACGAACTTCTGAAAACTGAAGAATTCAAAGAACCTTTAGAATAATTTTGCACTTCGATCTTACTATAATACTAAATTCCACAGACTTTATTAACAAGCGGTTCATTTTTTTTATCCCTTCATTTCTCAAACGTTTGACGTGACGTCGGTACGCACCGAAGTGCGAGCTTCGTATCCGAAGCATTCGTGTTCCAGGGAGCGCTAGTGTTCCCAAGATGGCGAACCCCTAGCAGACTCCCTAGAATTTCAAGGGAAAGATACTGGGGTGGTTTACCGTGGCCTTCCCCAGGACGCCATTAAGGAATGACGTCAGACCGAAGAGAAAGGGAAGAAGAGGCTGGACAACACAGGAAAGGAAATTGAAACAGCTATGCCACTGCCGGGATTCGAACCCAGGTACTGGCGCACTGGTCGCCACGGTTGGCCGCCGCCGAGACCGCACGGCCACGCCAGCACGGCCTCAAACGTTTAATTAATATTATTTCTTTCTGCGTGACTTAATATTCTTAAATAAACAAATAAAATGACTAAATTCATAATGATTATAAGAGAAGATTTAACACATAAAGGATTATATTCACACCATAATTTTAATAAAAAAAAGTGAGCATTCTACATCAGTGACGTAGAAATGATATATTTAGGGTACATGGCGGCTAAATCTATGGTCAATACACGCAATCCAGTATATTAGTATATGAGTTTTTCTTACGAATCTAAAGACAGATGATAAGCAAATTGGAAATGAGAAATTCTATCTTATTCGCAAAATCAAAAAAAAAACTTAAGAAATTGCTTGTTCAGAATGTCAAAAACAGCAATGTGAGATTAGGAAATTTCTATTGGTTTATATTCATCCAAACACAACAAAAGCTTAGATTACCATAATTCCGTGCGTTTCCACTGATAACTTCATTTGAATTGCACGATCTGAATCTGTTTTCGAAATTTAATTAAGGAAATGTCATGACTGGAATCACCTATCAATTGGAAATAGTAGCTGCTAGGCACTGCGGAATACGAATTGAATTCATATCATCTCATCTACATAAATGAAATGCTAGTCATTTATCTTGGAAAATAAAGAAGATTCTTTTTCTAAAAACAAAATATTACAAAAAAAAATAATCAAAACTATTAACGTCTTTTCTTTTTACTGCATCAGTTTTGAGTTTAATCTTTAGAAGAAAACAACCTAAGAAGTTTTGTCTTGTCAGAAATTCACAAAACGAAACCATGGAGAAATTACTTCAATTTATATTAAAAAACATCAAGAGATCATCATTATTTCCTCTACTTCCACTACATAAATTAATCACTACATTAAATGAGACATCTTAAAGTGAACGACTAACACGCCCCAAATATAATAAATGATTAATAATAATCAACGTTTATACAAACAATAAGAAATATCCGAAGTCTTTATTTTAACATTCTATAGCAAGAGTTGTTTTTAAGTGATATTTGATGTAGATGAGCTTAAACAAATGATAAGTTTAGTTCTGAACGTGAATTGAATACGAGATAATGGAAACAAAAGCAGGGAATGATTCTCATGTCACAAGAAAACTTAAAGTAAACAATCTCAGTGATGAAACATTTACAGGATATCAATAGAATAATTACAACAAATATACATAATTATATAAAGCAGTGACGAGGAGTTCCTCAATCAAACTGTAAGCGGTCGCTTGAATGCCTGCCTCGAAAGAAATGAGACTTTTTTTACGTCAACGTAAGGGAATAAACAAGTTGCTGTTTTATATTTTTTTTTGAAAGTTTTCAATAATGAATCAGAATTAGTAATACTGAAGAAAAAAGCACATGAAGCAAAAAAGTGTCTTAAAGTTTTGAAATTTTGAATATTCATTTCCTTATTTCATGGAGATCCTATTTCACTTAAACCAATTTCATAAGATTTTCATCGTGTTCTGACTTTCGAATTCACGAATGGTAAGAATTCGTAAAATGTTATTAAATAAATTGATCATTCAAAAAGCATTCAAATAAATCAAAAAAAAATTATTTATTCATTTCCTTGACCTTAGGTTGTTACTGATTGAACGGGCTTTTTTTACTAAAATCAATAGGGATCGTCCATCCAACAACTTACAACTAAAATTTCAACTTTCAGGCTGTACGTTTTTGAATTATCGTGATTACAATAGGACAGACGGACGGACATGTCCATTTCGACTTAAAATAGCAGTTTAGGTTTTTATTCTTAAAACGTTTGTTGATGCCTTTCAGGATGATTCTATTCAGTTTGGTAAAAAAGCATAAGAGAAGGTCAACACAAGTGAATTTAAATATTTCTTAATTTATGTGAGATCGTAACATTCGGGTTTTCGAAAGGTGACATTTCAACTATATCTAGTTTATTATAATGGATTCTAAGATGTACAATATCTTAATTTAAATTCAAATACGATTTCTTTTAATCTGCTATTGTAACGAATTTTTCTAGATGAGTAGAGGAGAAATGTTTTTTAAATTTTGAGGTCGATTTTGAGAAAAATAATGTAATAACAAAATCAATAAAAAAAATTTCCATTGTTTTGACATCTCTATTGATTGTTATAAGAGCGACTTCCAAATGTATCTTCGAGTAGTATTTCATCTCAGAATGTCACACTTCTTCATAGTCATGGTATATGCAGGCTCAAAAAAACGTTTACAAGACCCTAAGACTAGCTATGGTGAAAGATTTTGAGTATCAGCAGGAGATCGGCTACCGCTATCGACTGTGAGCAATTTGACAAATGCTTACAGTGATCAATTGCCAGGCTAAATCTACTTCACGTTTAGACGTAGGAAAAAATGCGAACATCTTGAAGTAAAGCCAAAATTTATTATAAAAGTAATATAATTATGAAGAATCAATTAAGTCACCACACGTAATTGACATGAAATACTGTATTTACAATAAAAATGAGCTACAATTTTCTCAAAATTCACATTCCTAGCTTCTTGAGACAATTCTTCAGGTTGACTTAAGCTAGTAATGTAAACTTCGCAAAAATGGTTGTAACTCATTTTTTTTTTTTTTTTTAATACAGTATTTTTAAGTCAATTACATGTGGTGGTTTAATTAATTCTTCAGAATCTCCTAAGCATGTTAAACTAAACTTCAAGTAATATAATTAATTCATTTCTGTCTTTGCTAAACAAAATAATTATTTGAATATTTGAACAAAATTATTCTTCAGAAATAATTATATTCTTCTTCTCTTTGGTTTTGGAGATTGGAAGCTTTTCTTATATGAAGTGTTAACTATTATTAGAAAGTATTTTATAACAGGGAAATATTGAATGGCATAATTGTACATTAAACAGTTGTGAAGGTAAAAGTTTGACTCCTGCAAAACACTTGTTGGAAAGGATGTATGAAATCGTACAATAATTTAGAAAAACAATTCATCTGTACTATTTTTATTAATCTAGAAAGATAATTTGATTGTTATTTATTGCAGAAATGGATTAAATAAAGGAATTCTTCCAGTTAAAATGATCTTCCATCGAATAGGTGGATAACAACGGATACCAATACACAAGTATAAACAGCCCCGATATAAAACAATAAGAACTTTAAATTCTCAAATTGATAAGGAAGTCCTTCTAAGTCATAATTTATAAACGACGAACTACAACAAATATTTTAAAATACGCTGGATCCTCGGATTTCGGATTCAACGAACAAAAAAAACCGATCGAATTCTACAATAAAAGAAAAAACCCTAATTCTTATTAAATAACAAGGAAAATAATAATATAAGGCAAGTTCTATTTTAAAAAATTAAAATGTTATTTTATTAGAAAAACTCCTGTATTTTTAAATGTAAAAGTCTCCCAATCACTTGCTTTTGTCCTCGGTAAAGATATCAAGATATATTTTATATATATATTTCAAGTGAGAAAATAAAAAATAGAAAACGAAGTTTAAATATTAATTTTATTTTCTCAAATCGTAAATGTCTTAAGTGTGGATTAAAACTTGAAAACTGAAATTGTCAAATTCATTTCTTCTAAACAGATGAATAGCATTGCTCTTCACACCTGAAAAAGGAAAAAGAAAGTATCTGGTTCCCGAGTGTACCGTTTTTTTTTAGTGTCGTGGGAATTGTGTAAACCCTTACAGAATACAAATCGTTTTCGTAAGATACAAATCCCATCTTCTTAGAGAATTTCCCAGAGGACGACGAAACTGATTGGCTACAGAAAATAAAATCATCAACTAATGGAACGAAGCAAACAACCTCAGTTTCTTTTTGAATTTTTCTAATCAACAGGACAGTTTATAACTCACTTTGGTGAGTTTCTATTTTCTTTTTAGTAGAAGTTTACCTAAATTCAATATTGAGATATTGAGGAATTCTCCAAGACTTGTATTTTAAATTTAAAATAAATGAAAATAAATTAATAAAAGAAAAATAACGTTCCATGTTTCTATTCCATCATGTTGTTCTTTATTTGCAAAGCTTTTATTATATATTGTTTGAACTATTAATAAAAATTAGAATAAGTAAAGGAATATCATTAAAGTTGAATCTATTTTTTCTTTCTTAAATTTTAAAGTTTGATTTTTGTCTTACATTAATTATCATAAATAAACAAAGAATACGAAGAAATAAAAAAGCTTTGGTCATTTTTGTTAAATTTTGTCAATTTAACAGAAAGTCAAGTAAATGTTTGTAAAACATCAAAAAAAATTTAGAATATGAATAAAAGCAAAATATCTCAACATCTGTTATTCCAACTCAAAACTATGTAGCTTAATTGAAAGTTCTGTGTAGATTACGCATTTGACTAATTTAAATAATCCCATCGCAGGCCTTCACATGTTGACCGTAAGTTGACCGGTGCTATCGACCATCGGGATTAAATCATGATCACGTGGTCAGATTCACTTTCATAGATACATTTTTCTAACTAACTTTCCAAAACTATAAGAAACGTAAACATGATAATCATTATTTCTCTAGGATTGGAATATACCCCAGGAATCTGAAACTTTTGTGGTTGATCATTAATGCATAATCACTATTAATATCAAAAATGTAGCCCATGTTAGATATTGACATTAGAATCAGAAGAATTCTAAAAATTGTTTTAGGAATTTTAATGAAAACTACAGAACGCATTTGACAACAGAATTTCCTTATTAATTCTGATATAAATATCGTTCCAGAAGTTCCCGTTCAACATTAGACATTGATCTATCCAGAAGTTTAATCCTGATTAATCAACAAAAACTGCGAAGAAGTTAAGACATCTCTAGTTAGATTACAAAACGGATAAAGTTATTCTGTTTTATTTCTCATTGACAAACACTGATCATAAACATAGTAAGTTAAAAAGATATTATTGAAAATAAAAATTTGCTTATATTCTTCATAAATTACATCTACGAAAAATGTAACCAAAAGGAATTGAGATAATTTGAACTAACAAGGAAAGGTTTTAATTCACAAATGTAAATGAACACTCACTGTTGCTGGGAGAAGAATAAAACCTCATTTGGTTCATTTTTATTATTTTTTTTATTGAAGGAAACAGACATTCAATAACTTTTAACTTTTATTTTTTATTGTCATTTCAAAGAGTCAGGTGTATTTGCAAAGCATGGAGGTGAACTATTGAAATTATTTCCAAAAAGTACTGAAGATATTCATTTAACAATTTACCTAAAATTCCTTGTAAGATGATCAATAACATGTAAAAATGAATTCAACTACTTTTAATTATTTTAATTTATGATTTAAAGTTAAGTATTTTATAATTTGGAATCTCTTATTAACAGAATATTTAAAATATAATGAAATGATGCAACTTACAAGAGGGAAGAAGGACATCTGGCAAACACTCACCAAACAACGCTTGATGCTCCCGGAAGTTCACTTTCCGTCGATTTGCGCAGTTGCACCTACTCTCATACCTGTACTACAATAGATCTACAGCCACGTAGTCTTAAATTTTATCCAACTTTTTTTTTCAGAAATTCTATCGTAAAAAAAACATTCATGTTATTTTCAAATTAAGATAAAATAAAAAAAAAAAAAAAAATCAGCTGTTCACAAATAACACATGTTTTATAAATAAATTTTGATCAGATATTAAGCTATTGTCTGATGAAACTGAACCTTTCAATAAAGCAGAAATAGATTATTATTTAATAGCATTGAAATAATAAATAATGACAGCAGAGATTCCATTATTATTTTTCTATTAAATTTTAAGCTTAAAATGGACGATAAAAACATTGAACCTTTATTTATTTTTTTTACAAATAACATTTTATTTCTTTCCTTATTAATACTAATATTAAGCAGATTCGTGTTCAATACGAATAGAGACGGATGTCTTTAATTTTTAACTGATTTCTGTCGATAAGTGGAGAAGCCTTGTTCGAATCCCAGTGAGATCTGGAATTTTTCTCAGATTACTTTTCTTCTGAGGATTCAGGCCATCCTCTGCGACCTGATTATTATCATAAAAAAAATGAGGCTAGAGATCTCCACTGTCCCTTCGGATCTGTTCATGGTGTCGTTGAAAGATAGAACACAATTCATTTGATATCGATTTGATTTTTAAACACAAAAGAATGGAAAATTTAAAAATCTGAAAAATTAGGAGAGAAAAACCACCCACTCTATTCCATTTTTTAAAAAAAATTCTCTTCCTTCTAGTCTGGCTATTTTTTTTTTTAACTCGACTGCATTTGAATTTGCGTTGCTTCGTCTACACTTTGTCAAAAAGAAAGAATAAAAGACAATTCATTTTGAAAACAAAATTAGAGAGAAGAATTTCTCAACTGTCAATCTCAGCTCAGAGCCCAAATGAATGAAAAAGAAACAAAAAGATTTCATATCATAAGATTTGTTTTTATTTCTTGTGTTTTTTTATTCAACAAGAAGCTTATAGGAAGGAAAAATATTATATTTTACTAAAGACAAACTGGGTTGCCTGGAATAAGGTGGGTTTTTATTTTTAACGCTATTCTCTTTCTTTCTCACATTACTTTGGAAAACAAGAATTTACATCAAAATAATATATTCTACATTCTTCCACCCTAATAAAAACTTAAATTACTTTTAATTAAAATTGTAATTAAAAACTTAATACCTTCTTCCATCCTAATTTAAAGATTACATTTAGAGGAGAGAAGAAAAAAACAAAAAACAAAGTAGCAACGGAAATCCCAGTCCAATTAAGAAGTGACGACACATGTTCTAATGATCGGGTTTGTGTATCATGAGGAAGAATATAGCGTCCTTCTTAGAATCCACAAACAATTATTGAAGACAAGTTTAGTGATTCTTAGGAGTCTGTTAATTGCTTTTGTGTTGTCATCAAATCAATAAAGCAAAAAGAGCTCTTCCGTCATTGAAAATTACAAACTCTAAATTTTCAATAATATTAATCATGGATGATGACATAAAAGGTCAAATGAAGAAAAAGACAGATTATAATAACTGATCCTATTAATTTAAATAACGGACTCTGTTTGAATGCAATGCTCATTTTCGAAGTCTTATAGTTACATGGATAGAAGGAGAATTTAAAGTTATAACAAAGGTTAAATCCATCCAATGGAAGATTAATAAAACCTTCCGACTATTAAGAAATGATTAATGTGAATCTGATCTCAAGTGATTATCCTATCACAAAGTTATTAAAGAGCTTTTGTCTGATGACAAGAATTTCCTGTCATTGGATTAACGGTTGCAATAATTAAACAATTAATTATTCATTCTGTCAAAGTCTTAAGTTTATCTAAATTCACTTCATTCATCTGAAAAATTTCGAATTTTATATATTATATAAAATATATTTGCAACATTTTACTGGTTCCAATGAAAAAAAATCTTTTTCTATTTTCAATCTAATCAATTCTAATGAAGATAAATGCCTTGTGTCTGTCTGTCCGATTACTGAATTTCAACGTAAAAAACCCATAAAGAACCATCAACGTCACCCTCATCTCATCTAGAACCTTCATATTTTTCAGAGAAGTTTAAGTTGTTTTGCTCCATCGCAAAAAGAAGACAGCTTAAGTGTAAACCCAAATGAGAAGAAACAACTTTGCCTTCAAACCTAATGAAAACTTAAGGAAAAGATGTTGTTGTTGTTGTTTCAAATGTTTCCTCAATTTCAAAACATTTTGTTAAAACAGCAAAAGAACCTTATTGAAAACATAAAATTACATTTCATTCAAAATAACGAAATAATCAAAAAGAAACTACTGAGAATTTACAAATTTCGATTCATCATAAGATTCTTTTCCAGTAACTATGTTCCATTGATGAAAAAAGAAAGTAATCTCAAATATTACGAATTTTGGTCAAATGTAGTCTTTGCGGATTGGGTAGACCTGAGTGAAGAGTCAAATAGGCTCGAAACAGCTGCCTCGGGGTCTTAACTTGACACAAAGATTCAAAAGGCGTACGAGGATAAAATTGTAAATTATTTTATAAATACAGTTGTGCAAGAAAACTACACTAACTGAGAATATCTAATAATAATTAAAATTTAAAAGTTTAAAAATGAAATAATTATTTTCTAAAACAATAGCTATTCAACAGCATCATAATAAAATCAACTTAATATTTTTAAGAAAACAAAAAAAATTAGCATATTTTAAATATTTTTAATTTTCTTTTTAAAAATATTTCCTGTTTTAAAAAAATTCCTTCTTCATTATTACTAATAAAGGTTTTCTTCATTAATAAAACCAAATTCCTTTTCCATATTTTGGAAACACAAGGTATTAAAATAAAGATTTTAATATTGAAATTTTTGTTACGTTAAAAATAGAAATAGTTTCTAAATGATTTAATTTACCAATTTGTAATTTTGCTTTAGAGTCATATTTTAATCTATTAATTTTTTAACATCAATTTTCGATATTTGAAAGATGAATATAATAAGATTAATAACAATACTAAATATTTTCCGTAAGTTAATTAAGCCTTTTCTACTTCATGGGAAGTTCATCCCATGTAAGTAGGAATCGATCTCTGCACCAGCGCCGTTGGTTGTTGTAACATTTTATAGATTTTTCTCTTTTTTTTTATTTGGAGCAACATGAAGCAATCTTGTGTTGGAGCAGAGTCGTTGAGGAGTTGCACTGCTTAGCAGAAAGTCCTCGTCAATCCCCCGGCGTTGGTTGATGGCCATCGACTTGGATTAACGTAATTTGATGGTTCCTTTGGCTGTACTTACACTAACGCCATTCCACGAAAGCTATTTGCAACGCAGCTACTACATGGAAATTCGCTCCACCACCAAGAAATATTCCATCAAACAACGGAAATGAAAAGAAGAACTAACAACGAAAATCAACACAAAGATAACTCAACAAACTATTAAATTCTACTACCAGTTCTTTTAACTTAAAGTGTTTGGAAAAGTAACAACATCTAACAAAAAGTAATGTAAAGAAATCTAAACGATTCAATAATAGAGAATTATTATTTAAGATATTAATGAGAATTAACTATTCACTACTTTTCATTATAGCACATATATTTATCAAATACAAAAAAAAAATTATTTCAAAACCTTATAAATAAATTTGTCAATGAATTAGAGATCAATACTGATTAAAAGTCTTCGACTATCACATTTTTTTTATGAATTTGACAAATTAATTTAAAGCTGCAATTGTCAAATAAGGAAACGCTGTAATTAACGTTTGAAAATTTTGGAATTGCATTTTAGTAGAATTAATAGAAAGAACTCATAGAACGAAGTATTCGAAGACTGTTTCCGAGCATCTGAAGGTAAGGTAAGGTTGTAATAGACTCAGTTTCAATTCAAAATTATGAATTCGATTATTAAGAGAAACGACACTGGAGATATCTCTGTCCTATAATGATATATTCGATTTGTAAATACCTAATCATGTAGAAAATGAAAGGAAGAATTTTTCTATTCAAACATGAATTGACACACTTATACACACACACACAAAAATAATTTAAAGCATAATTTTGATAATGAAATTTTTAATATTAATCTTACGAATTACGAATAAGCAATATAACAATAATAAACGTACCTGGCCGAGATTAGAATAAAAATCTTAACTTGAACGTTAAAGAAGCTTCGTAAATAATAATTACTGCTGTAATGCTATTCGATAACGAATTTTAAACATAGTAAACAAGTTTAAATATCTTTAGTTTGATTGTTAACTAAGCAATGGTTAAAACCAAAACTCACTTACTCCTACTATATAAAAGCAGGCGTCATTACATTCCTCCACTTCATCTTTTCATTATCTTGGAATTTAATAGGATTAGTAAAACCATCTTCAAGTGGACAAAATATTATAGGGCTTCAGTATTAAAGCAGATAAATTTCAAAGTTTTAATTGCATCGTTAATTAATGTTAATCACAGTAATTACATTTGCCTAACGAACAGTCATTTCAGAAAAGCTTTGAAAACAAGCTAACCGTAGCACATTATTTAAATTCATTACTCAAAGAATTAGAAATAATCAGATAAATTTAGCAAATCATTTGTCAATAGAAGTCGTTCCTATTTATTCAATCAACAACTTTCTCATTAATCATTGTAATCTTATCCGATCTATTGTTTTAGTCAATGATTTGTTTTGCAAATGAGGGTCTGAGTTTATTATTTATCCCGCTTTTCCTGAACTCACCCAAATTCTACCCATTTTTAATCTGATTTTAACAAAAGCAACAAAATTAACTCATGACTTCAAATCGAATATCATCACAATTAACTAATAAATGATTATGAAAACTTTAGCTTCCAACTAAATATTACGAAATATAAGCCTTATTTCTTGTTCCTCTATTTAAAAAAGATACTGAACAAATATAGTTAACGATAATTCAGCTTACTGATACTTTTACATGTGTTATCACTATTTACATGTAAAAACATCAATTTCAATTTTTCATTAACGAACCACTTTTTCCACTCAAACCCAAAATTTTATTTTCATTTTATTACATTCTTTAATTGATGTTGCAGCATTTTAGCAGCTGACGTCACTGACTTCTGGAAAACTATTTAGATTTTGAAGAAACTGCACTGGGGATTGGGGGGGGGGGGGGCCCTAACTGGGCTGCAGCCAGAGGATCCCAAATTATGTAATTATCTGTCTGTATAAACTTTATAAGCATAGTTATTAATTCAATAATTTTTTTGTGAGTGAATAACGTCTTTAAACTTCTTTAGATCTTATTTCGTTTCTATTCGTGTAACAATTACGTATATCTGACCAGAACATGATCCCTTTTTAATAGTAAACAGAAATTAGTTTGATGCAAGGACCCCAACAAAATTATCAGCCAGGGGCCCCCATGCAAGTTTAATCCGCCACTGAGAAACCAGACAATCACTGACAAATTTTACATTTTCAAATTTCTTTTTCTAAAGAGAGGATCAAATCACATTATTAGGAAAAAAATCATCAAATTAATCTTCATTGCATTCTTTTCAGAACATATTATCTTAAAAGCAGATGAACAACAAAAATATCTTATCAACTAAAGAAGAATTTTTAAACTCAAATTATAAAGAGTAAGATGTAATGATTTAAGAAACTGCTGTCCTAATGAACTATCTAAGAAAGGAAGAAAAAAATTGAAAAAGAGACTTAAAATTAATTACAAAAAATAGTTTTTTTAATATACCACGTTTTTAAAAAGTAAAAAGTATAAAATAATTTTACCTAGCCCCATATATATATTCCTAACCCATACAGATAGTCCTGAAAATTTGTGATTATACGGTTTTAATAGCTATGAAAATACTTGTAAGATTTAAAACGAAAAACGTGGGGCGCATGCAATAGATAATTGAGATTGTATGGATGTAGTGTATATTATCTTGCAATAGATAATAATTGAGATGGTATGGATAG
>JAFIDM010006943.1:3910489-3969803 GCA_023159025.1 Thereuonema tuberculata
GATAATTCAATCAATGGATTCCAAATAATTCATCTATTAATGAAATGTTTCGAACGTCAGGATTGTTTTTTAATTATTTGTATGTGAATAAATAAAAGGACATGTTTCATAACTGAAAGGGATTAAAACATTTATAAAGTAATCTTCTTATCATTAATATTTTAAACTAAAGCTATATGTATGTACTTTATTAGAAACCATTTTAATATTCATCGAAGGAAAACGAAATGAAATCCGAATAACAAGCAGAGTTACAGTAGGAAAATACAACGAAAAATATAACTAATAAATATTCAGAAAACCAATTAAGGATTTTTTTTTTTTTTTAACATTTCAATCTAATTATTTTCCGACATTAAAATAATAATATTTAATCCTAAAACCCAAACAGATTACTTCCGGGCTGAATCAAACTTCATAAAATCTGAACTTAGAAGAGGCACAATACAAAACAAAATAACTGTTCCAATTTAAAACATTACAATGTCTTAACATTGTGCTCTTCACTAAAAAATTAGTTTATTAGAATATATAGTTTGTAAAAATAAATTAATTTTTCAAAATAGAAAATGTAATTCATGATTTGGTATTGTTTTTATATGATACTGGTCAGGTACCGTCGGTTCGCTCCAGAACCCTTGCATATACAGCAATAAAAACAAAAACTTTATTTATTTAGCAAATTAATATCGAGATCGGAGAATATACGACTTCCCAGCCCGTTGTAGCTTCTCCGCTTAACTCAGGTGTATTGCGGGTTGGCGCCAAACACCTGGGGTTGTCCAAAAAAGCCTGTTTTTACCTGTCACAGGCGTGACATCTATATAATAGATATATAAAAACATGCGCTTATTCGAATGCAACATTGTGTCAAAATTTTAAAGCATTCGATGAAGAACTTTCGGAGATTTAAGATTTTGAACAAACGAACATTTAGATTTTAATTTATATAGATTATAAAAAAATTAATTTTGAATAGAATCCGTAGATCAACAATTAATTGGATTGTTGGGGCCCATTCGCGAAGTGACACCTTTAAATAGATCAATTATCCAAGTTCGTTGGTTTTAATGATATATTCTTACTTCATTAAAGATACAGTGCAACTTGGATAATTCGAAGCTGAAGGGACCACTACAAAACTTCGAATTATCCAAGACTTCGAATTAAACAAGTTACATCTTTTAACTTTAATTTCAGGTCCCTAAATGCTTGAAAAGATTATTCTGTCAATAAGTAAATATTTATTCAGAAAGAGCATGGTATGAAAGTTTTAAACACTATATGTATGTAAACAAAATAAGATTTATATTACGTAAGCTACAGTAAATATTATATTCAATACAGAAAATTATAGTTTTTCAAAATATTGTGCAATGTCTGATTTTTTTTGTAGAATTCAGTCGCTTAAGGTTAGCAAAATCATCAAGCATGTTTAGTGAACGGAAAACAGCTTCACTTATGTTGGTTTGTCCTCCAATGTACCAACGAAATTCCCGTACTCCCGTACTCGTTGGCGATTTGGCATTTCTTCTTCACACCCTTTTCCATCTCGCGAATAACGGTGACCTTTTCAGCGAACGTTAAATTCTTGTACACGCCTGGTTTACTGAACGACATGGTGACACTGACAGCAGGAAGCTCGAATGGCGTCTGAAGCGTCACGTGTCGAACGGTGGTGGGATGGGATTTCAGTTGTCACGTACCGGATTTCTTAACGATGAAACGCCGAAAAGTTGTTATTGTTCGAAATTTTTTATAAAAAACTTCGAATTAAGGAAGCTGAACTTCGAATTATCCACGATTTTTTAACATTGATTTAATATGAAGTTCAAGGGACCAACGGAAATCTTCGAATTAACCACGATTTCGAATTAAAGACGTTCGAATTATCCAAGTTGCACTGTACATTAGTTTAGGAGATATTCTTCTGTTTCCAATAGTAAAGTATCATCTAAGTGGAATAGAAATGGTATTGTTTATTGATTTCAATCATGGTAGGAATTGAATAATCCAGTCTTCAATGGATTACGACCTATTGAATAATTGCAATACAATAATTTATAGAAATATAATAAATGAACTATAACGATGATAATCTCCTACCAAAGCTTTTTCATCGTTATTAGGCGCAAAATGTTCTTTAGACTGATTATAGATTAGTACGAAACTATTATGAAAGAGGAAAAAAAATCATTTCCTCTATTACGAAAGAGAAAATTATTAATCTGTAATATTAATGACAGCATTAATAAAAATATCAAAATTCTTAAAGAGAATACAAAGTACAGTCATCCCTCGACTTATGTCCAGGTTCCATTTTACCCGGCAGGACGTAAATCGATACATTAAAACAACAGGTAGTAGGGGATAGTGACTTAACCGTAATTAGTAATTACAAACACTGTATATTTGACTGATACTGGATTATTATAGTCGATTTACTGTCAATCTGAAGACACGTGATCTCAGTTAACCAATCATAATCATTTCCTTTCTTCACTCTAGTTATTGCTTGGTCGCGTCTGGAATGTCGTTGTAAATTACTTCCGATGTTTACATCAAATTCGTCATCGCGCTACAATGCTGAATTTTTATTATTTCTGTTGGTTTTTCAATATTAAGAATATATTACATACTTAGACATTTTCGTATTTCGATTTCGTAAAAAGTTTGTTTTACTCGTCCATTTCTGTTATCGATGCCGGCTGCTCTTTTCTTGCCCGCGTTTCAAACAATGGCTTAGTGGTAAGCGAGGCTTCGATTTCTTGAACATTATTAAACACTGAATGAGATGAAAAACCGTTTTGCGATAGAGAAAGACAACTTGAAATAAAAAATAATATTCCAAATGATTGACTCTTCAAAAAGTTTTGTTGGCAAAACGAACAACGGTGTGTGTTCAGCAGCCGTCATGTTCAAAATAGAAGTATTCGGAGTAACTAATGTTCAATTGTTTACCATATAAGGAGTTGTCACGTGTCTTCAGTGAATGGCCTTCAACAATTATTACTGACAAAAAAAAGAACATTAATAATGATGAAAGAGAGAAGAAGAGAACGTAATATTCACTAAGACTGCTGCTGAACTTATTAGAAAAGGACCTTGTCGTTGCTTCGTCACTATCGTCGATTTAATGGAAGCAGATCCTTTCACAGCCTTTACGATTTTATCTTATTTTTTTCAAAATGGTCCTCACTATAGAATGGAAGTCATGTGCGATCACATTGTCGTGCTTAGCAGCTTCATGTTACTGTACAACTTGCAACTTCGTTTCCTTGCTTCTTTTTCTGTGATCCATTATTAGGTTTTAAGATTGAGCATGTAGGGGCCATGTTGCACAAAATACTGCAATATATTTAACGATAAATACACAAATAACCTATTACTCAAACACAAAATCAAGAGAGGAACTGAAGACACGTGCCGTGGGAAGTTGCCTCTGTTGCCACTGTGCATGATCCATAGTTGCTGAATAGATACCTTTTTACTTTACGCTCGTTTGCATCTTGTTCCAAAGTATGCCCGAAATGTTATATATTCCCTTAAGGGATCACGGACGTAAGTCGATGGATAACTGTATTCACAATGTTTTTTTATATTTTTTTATTCTTTTAAAAAGAAAGCAAACATATTGTTTTAAAGTTTCAGATATTTTCCTAATCGTTTAGCAAAGATTGGAACTTGATTTTTTACCAGCAACTATTTAATGTTCAGAGACATATTTAAATTATTTTTGCAATACCTCTTCGAAATGGTTTCTAGAGAATTCCTTCGTCGGTTTCTCCCATTGCTTAACTAATTATAAAAAATTTATAAATGATAAATAACTGATTTGTCTCAGCTAATGTCTAAATAGCGAGAAAAATTCAGTTAACAATTGAAGAGGACTTCCTTACCTTGAAATAAAAACACTTGGTAGCAGCATTGGAAAAAGTAATCACTAAAAATAGGGAGAAAAAAATGAATTAATTTTGGAAATTAATTGGAAAATATTTGTAGATTAGAAGAAGTTTATTAAGTGTTATGGCATAATGATTACTTGAACACCGATACTAAACTTATTTTAAAGAGTATAATAACTTTAAATAATTGACCAAAAACATATTACAAATACTAAACTAGCATTTTACTGCAATCTATTATTAATCGAAGCCTAACCTGAATTTTGTCTATTCTAAAAATAACAGCAATGTTTTTTTGTTTTTTTTATTTTGAAATGAAGTAACTTTACATTGAGCAGGAGGATATCCGCTCGTATTAAAAAGGATGAAATTTAGGCTAAGTCTTTCGGGATTATGTTTCCCATGGATTAGAAAAATTAGACCAAAGACATTTGAAAAGAAAAAAGTTGAAATATTAAAAGTTAATGAGGAAAAAAAAATAACCTTACTGTAGGAAATTGCTATTAATAAATTTTAAATGAATTTTTTTGATCGAAGAAAAATATTATTTGGGATTTTTATATAAAAACTTAATTCTTGGACTTTAAAATATTCATTGTTTCTTCCTTTCATTCTACAAACCCCAGAAGATTTCAAAGATTTCAACCAACGACAGTCATTAAAACATTCCTAACTTCAAAGGGGGTTTATTCGAATTTTTTTTTTGTTTCGTAAATCATTTTTTGTGTTTGAAACAGTGATCAAACAAACATCCTAGTCCACGCTGTTAATAAGAGCATTGAACATTTAAAAAGGATATTAAAAGAACCATCAGATTTAAGATTTCTTTGAGCTAAACATATCATATTAGCTTTAAAATATGACCTTTAAATTTATTGCTTTTGGTTGTACGTCGAGTTAGTAGAAACCTTGCGTTTTAAAATATGAAAATATCCTTTGTTATTGAAGAAGATAACTTACATATTTTTCATTGCAAGTACTTCCATTTTTCACTAGAATAAAACCTTTATCATAAAAATAAAAAACAAAAACAGTGTCTTCAAACTGAAGATGAAATCCTAAGGCTCCACTGAATCCAACTCTTATCTATTGCAAATGAAACAATATTAATTTTTAAATCAGTGTATAATTAATCGACATAAATGTTATTATTATTACAAACTAAAAAGGTCAGATCAATGAGAAGTCTGTGGATGCATTTTTACTGTTTCAACCAATCCTTAGAAGGAGATCAGAAGGTAAAACACACAAGATTCTGTCTAAGGTCGGTCACGGAGAAGAATTGACGAAGACAGTTATTAGATAAGAATGGTAAAAGAAGGAAGGGGTTCAAAGGAGAAAGGAACAGCTCTTTTAAAGATTAACAACTTAAAGTCTGTTGTCTATCAAAGAAAACTTTAAATTAATATGTAATCAGATAATTAAAATCTTATTATACTTATTTTCTTAAAAGAAAGAATATACATAAAACATTCTGAAAAGTTTATTCGGCTTTATTTATATAATATATTTTTGAAAGGAATTAACAAAGAATTAACAAAGCGTTTCAAAAATTTACTTCTGGAGTCACGAAGTGCTTTCGTTGTCATCCGAGGAAGCTGTCATCGCTTAAGACTCGAACATGTCGAAAACAATGTCCGTGAATTTCAAAGATCCTAATATGGTATCAGCGGTTTGCAATATCTTACACTAATCAAACAACAGATGATAACAACTATCACCATGACAACTAATAATTCCCTGGTAATCCCGTTTGATGGCAGCAGCTCCTGATCACATAAAGAGATATTCGTTTCAAAGCTGAATTTTGATTGGTTCTGATCTCTGTTTTTCTTCAAAATTGATTTTCATCAAATTTTGTGAAGTCATTTGATGGCTACATTTTATAAACGAATATTTAAGAATTAAATAATATAACGCCGTAGGGATTTTCTTTAAAAACAAAGTAATTTCAGATTAGAAAACATTTTTTTTTTAAAAGATCCCCTTCAGAAATATTACTTGGGCTGCTGTAAATTACAACCCACACATTTGTCTTAATCTTTCAACGAAAACTAAGATATTTGAAGGTCCTTTACTGTATCAAATGAAATCATCAAAATTTAAAAAGAATGGCAAAACTAAAATATTTAAAATCGCCACTGGAACGTCGATATAAATCTGATCCCCGAGACAATCGTTTGTGTGTTCGAGGCATTCATTGGAAAAATTGCCCGTGATTGGTTTTCTCATACAACAATCTTTTTATGTCTTCACACATTTATTCTTTTGACACTTCCTTCGTTTCATTGCTGTTTTTTATTAGTTTCTTTTAATGAAAATTTCAATATTTGTAAAATTTTCTGACTTGAAAATTCTAGATATTCTAGCTCTAGAATTCTCTATTAAATTATGATTTGTCTTGTATTTAAGTAATTTGTTTGTAAACATAATTAACATTAAACTATTAAACTTACAACTATGGATTAAGTTATTTGTAAATATGAATTACTTTATTATTATAACAATTAGTTGAAATACAAACTTTCAACTTTACATTTATTAATGAAATATGTATTAATCTTAATTAGAGAATGTTTGCCCATTTTTTTTTTAGTAATTTCAGTATTTTTTATATTAATAATAATTTATTACAGCTATTGTGTTATTCAGTTTAATTAAAAATAAAATCCTGTCACTTTACGAATAAATTACTTCTTTATAGATTAACGATATTATACCGGAGCAATGTAAAAAATACCATTCGTTGTTAAGACAGGGATAGGATTTTTCGAAATGTAAAAAAAAAAAAAAAATTAAGTCCTCTCTGAATTTGAGGTTTCTCAACAAATCCCTTGACTTATTCTTTAATTGTTATTTTTTTTTTTAGTTGCATCTTCTACATTGTTAGTTCTATAATTTATTTGTTATCAGTTTTTGTTAACACTTTATAACAATATGTAAACTATTTGTTCACATTGAACAAACACATTGAAGATATTGTTTACGAAAACAACAATCCTCGCTCTCCTTGCTTTGTGCGGAAAATTCATATTTCTTTTCTTTTTTGTCTTATGTAATTGTACTAATCCTAGATCTTAGTTTACCCTATTTTCATCAAGTTATAATCAGAATATTAAGATTATTTGATTCTAATAATTGCTTAAGAATTCGAACTACGGTATAATCCACTGTTCATTCTTTGTTCTATTTAAGTCTTAACCATTTGCCTAAAATAATAATCAGTCTTATTTCCTCTACGAATTAATATAACTCTTTAGATTACAGTTATTTTTTTTTAATCTTCCAGTTAATCGAGAACTGCGATATTTCACGACTTCGTTGAATCTAATGGGAATCCTATCAAGAGTTTTCCTTTAATTGAAATCTTTTCTCAGTTTCGAAAACAGAAATAAACTTAATTAGGAGTAAACACTGCGTTATTTTCTTAATGTTGTTGCAAATTTCCTTGCGTTGCTGTTGGCATGAGTTGTTGGTGCTGGGGTCAAATGGTAGTTACTCAACAAAACTGTTTAATTGCACCATAATCCGAGTGCAAGCGTAAAACAAGAGATAAGAGAAGCTCATAAATAAAGAGAACAAAGTTATATAAAGGACAACTCTTCTTCCTACGAAATTACCTGATATCAGCATCAGTGCAGCTACAAACAATCAATACAGGGACTTAAGTTAGATCTAAGAACTGACGGAAATCTCAAGGATTCAAATCATGGACACAAATATCTTAATGAAGCTTTAAAAGAAACAGAAGCTTTGTTTCCAGGTAATCTCCTTGAGCTAATTAATAATTATAAGCCTAGGAATTATCCATGTAAATTGTTATTGAGGGAAAGAAAAATAACTAGAACAAAAAAAAATCACAAGCACAATTTAAAATCTTCAACTAAAAAAAAATCTTTGTCATTATCTTATAAACATTGCTTAGAAAAACTGTGGAAGAAAAATCATAATTGATATTATTTTCGTTTGGTTATAAGCAAGTAATTTCTTTAACTGAAGTATAAAAAAATAAAAGCTTTATAAAAATAAACAGTATTCAAATAAACAATAAGGTTACGAAAGCATCTGTGACCTCTTTCGAGAAAATCACGGAGGATTTGGTTGAATCTCTCGACCATTTGGATCCGAGTCCGATGCCTGACTTCCGCTGGATGAAAAATGTCATGAAGTTGTAGGAATTTAGATCAAAGCAACCAACGAATACGAAGCATCTTCATTACAAGAGGGAACGTTTCCAAATACTCAACCGATTAGGAGAGATTTGATTGTAAGGAATTATTAAAATTTAAAAATGTAAAGAATCTGGCTTACAAAAAAAAAAGTTAATTATAATAAAACATACAAAGTAAGTTTTATACCTAAAATTATTGTAAGCTTTTTGGTTTGAACTGACATTCTAGAGTAGGATGATTATTGTAAAATAAGAATAGAATAGTAATAAAATAAATAGAATGGGGTGCTTACAATAATTGTCTTGCATTAACTCACTGAAAGATGTTCTTTAAGTTTTAAACTTTAATCAAAACTAAGAAAGCTAAATCCCTAAGACCCATTATATGAATCTGTCTTATCAGTGGATTTCTTTTTTAATCTTATTTATATCCATGTGTAATAACTTTGAAATCCCAGCTGATAACAGCTAATGAAGGCTTAGAAATGTGAATCCAAGACCATTTTTATTCGACTCATTTAATTTCCTATCATTGGAAATTGCCTATTTTTTTTTATTTTTTTTTAATTATCACGCTTTTAAATAAGAAGAGTTTTCTTTTACAGTTGGATAATTCAGTAGATTTTTAATTCAAAGAATTATTCTATTTGTTAGAATCTTTTAATGTTTTTCGGTCATTCTCAACTATGTGTTGACCTTTTAGTTTTTGACTACTTTTACTTTAATAAATTCCCTAATTCTCATTTACTTATTTATTTTTTATAATTCGTTACAAAGAACAAATCAATCAGTTAATGATTGAAATCCAGTCGTAATCCGTCAGTTGAATGTAGCGAATAAAAAGTAGTAGATTAAGAAGAAATCTTAAAATCAATAAACATTCCAGATATTTCAGTCACTTGATATTTTATGAAGACAATTTTTATTATTCTGCTTTTCCTTCGATGATCAACTGAGCGAAAAGACCATATCCACGTTTATTCTCTTTTCTTCTGTTTCTGTTTCTTTGTTCTACAGCGAAACCAAAGAAGATTTTCACTGAATTTACTTCCTAATAGCAGATAGTGTCATCTTCTTTAAACCAACTTAATATATTTGCATATCTAAATTTAGAAACACGCGAGGGGAAATTGCAATTAGAATAATAAAGCCTTTCAATTACATTCAATGCTTATTGAAGTGTCCCCCTACGCTCTAAATTACTTCATTTAAATCCCATTAATTAATCACTCAACTTTTAATTCAAAACTGTTATAAAATGAGATGTTTATTTGATGTAAAATTATTTTTGCGTTACATTTGTATCAAATGACAAGTATTTAAACATTTATTTATTAATATATAATGCTGACCATTAAAAGTGCAACGCTGTGAAAGATAAGGGCCATCACAGCCATATTTATTTTGTAGATAACTTATGGTGCAAGAATAAAATGATTACAATTACAGCTCGGTGAGACTTGCGGAATGTAAAGAAATCAGTATCTCATGTAGCCACCGAGGGCGCTACTAACATCTGCTACATGGCCAGCCATAGAGAGAAAGAGATGTTGGATGTGCGCTTGGGGTATGTCAGTCCTTGCGGTTTCAATACGGTTGCAAAGTTCATCTGCTGTAGTCGCGGGTGATCTGTGGTGTGTCAACCGTTGTGCGCTCATGGGCCAGATGTGTTCACAACGGAGGAGAGAAGTTCAATATGGTGGCCGTCCAGGAATTGTTGGACATTGCGTGCCACGTGTGGTAAGTCCTGTTGGTAAGTGGCCCCAGGCAGGCCCTGAAAATAAGGGACAACAACAGTCTCCAACACCTCAGAGATGTAACGGTGGTTATTCAACGTATACGTAATGCGTACCAGGCGCGAGCGGGACTGGAATACATGATAATGCCGGGAACGGGACGGGTATGGTGATGCATAATGCAGGATTCGCCCAGTCTTTCGCTCCGGTGCCGCAGATATGGATGCGATCATCATTGTACTGCATACAGAAGCGGGATTCGTCCGGAAAAAAAAAAGAAATGTCCTGCCATTCGTCCCTCCGTTCGCGACGTTCTAGATACCATTGCAGCCACAGACGCCTGTGATGTACAGTAAAAGGTAGCCGAAGCAATGGGCACCTTGCAAAAACTCCCTGATCGGTGGAGCTTCATTAGTTGGCCGGCGCTAACCGCAATTACAGGCCCCTCCACCCCATACAATCACCGGCCTTGAGATTCCAATGGGGACGGCAGTTTTTTGTTGTAACTGAGGGAACTAAAGCCGTTCTTCTAAAGCCAAGTCCCTTGAAGTCCCGCCAAGGGAGGGATCAGCATTGGCCGACTGCAGGTAACTACAGGATCTAGTTTCTTTCTACAGGCAAAATATCGAAATAAGTCGTGTTTTGAATTCTTTTTTTTTTTTGGAAACACACAAATTGACACTATTACAGAAGTTTACAAAAATAAGGGAATTCAATGACAATATATATCCTTATTATTGATATAAATAATGTACAGTGTTACCTCCGAATAACGGACAGTCACGGGACCTAAGGTTTCGTCCGTTATTGGGAGGTGTCCGCTATTGGGGAGGACTACCTTTTTTTCATTTTTTAGCTTATAGCATGTCATTTAATGAAAAATTACGTACAACCTTAATTAAAGTTCTAAATTATCATTGCGATATGAGAGAATATGAACAATTGCAAATTATTTACTGTATTCCTTTTTAAATGAGTGCTAATCCGTTTGTCTTACTTAAAATAGTGACAAAATTAATTACAGTATATAGAAAATTAATTTCTAGCCATCCATTTGATGCCTTAAACGTGTCTAATCCTAAAGTTTGACCGAATTCTCTGGCTTTTTCTTGAAGCAAAACGCCGCTTATAGGAATGTTCTTTGCACGAGCAGAGCGGAACCATTTTATCACCACTTCGTCGATTTTCTTGTTTCAGTGTTACGAAACTTCAAATTCTTCGAATTTTCGTTTGAATTCACCATCCATATTTTTCTAATCTCATCTTTGTCCTTCAAAAGTTCACTTATCTGAGTTTTTCCAACGTTAAAACGTTAAGCAAGACAACGCACACTCAGCTTTTCTTTTCAAGCAACTTCAAGAACATCAATTTTTTCTTTCAGTGCCAATCTCTTCCTTTTTGACGCCATTTTAATTCGCACTAAATTTAATCAACACGTTTACAGGATAGCTTTACGAGGGATTGATATTTATAAAGCAACTGCAGTGAAAAAAAGGGCCTCAGATTCGGGCGTTGAATCATGGGACCACCGATACAATATATCAATGTATGGGACACCGATGTAAATACATACAGACATGATGTGTTTGTCGAAATGTTAATAAAAAAAAATTGCAGTTAAAATAACTGTCCGCTATTCAGAGTGTCCGCTATTCGGAGTGGATAACATTGAATGTCCTATTTTAAGGGACTGGGACCCGTAATAATGCCCGCTATTCAGGGTGTCCGTTAAAGGAGGTAACAATGTATTATTAAAATTCTTTAACGTATGGGGAAAAGAATTTAAAATGTTAAAATTAGCCTCCGCACTTGATTAGAGTAAAAATGGATATATAAAATTAAAATGGTCCCTTCTAAGTTCGTCCCGAAGTTCATATCAATGGGGAATCGGCCTTCCGACGAACTTAGTAGAGAGCATTTTAATTGATTAGAATAAAAATGGTTATAAACAAGTGCGGAGGCTAATTTTAACATTTTAATGTTTAATTATTGTAAATTTTTAACCATTATTTCGAGAATGTGTTTGTCTGTAAGTTAATATTCATGACAATTTAATTAGCTGATGGATTTATGTTTGAGATATGGATTTTTTTTTTTACTGTTATCGTAAAATAACACGAAGTACAAGTTATACCTGAAAAATTGAATCGTAAAAGTTACAAGTTCTTTTTAATTATTTATTTTTTCTTTTAATATTCCAATACATCTTTTTTCGAACATTCACTTACCTTAATTATAATTCACTATATGAACTAAATCCAGTTAAATCTATCGTTTTAACTTTTTAATGACTATGATTAAAAGAAATTTATGTAAAAAAAAAAATTAAGAAAAAAGAAAGCTGTCAACAATGACATTCAATAATTTATTGACACTTTTTGCTAATTTTATTATCCAAGCTTTAAATTTGTTTAATGTTTATTTTTATGAAAATATTATTTTTTAAAATTATTACAGAATTTCATAAAAAAAAAACTAAATCAAAAAATAAATAAATTAAAAATTAACCTCTCAATATTGCCACATCTCAGTGAAGGAATCCATTGAGACTTTTAAAGCGCGGGGAGGATACCCTCTTTGCCTTGGGCTGAAATGACCCTTCCCATGCAGCTCCACCGAACCCCACCCACAAAGACTTTTGCAATCCTCATATTTCTGTATCCCAGAAGTAAACTGCATCGGCGACTGATGCAGCTTCACCAAATCCCTACCTTGATATGCTGCAGACCACGTCGCATGTACGTACATACGGATTTTTCAAGATGTAATTCTTGAGCAGTTTGTGATGTAGCTGTACGATCCGTAATAGCCATGCGCACAAGTTGTCTGTCCTCTCGTTCGGTGATGTGACGGGGCCATTGGGATGCTTCATGTTGGCGAGTTCGTTCCTCCTCGACCCACTAATTAAGTTATATATTTGCCGCACTGCGGCCGTGTTTCGTCCAACACGAGAGCACCAATTTCTCGGAAGGATAATCCGCAGTCTCTATAAGCCACAATTCTCCCGCGATCCAAGTCGGAAACCTTCTGGTATGGCTGCCGTATTCTTCGACGAGGCCTACTGAAATCGTCCGTGCACAAGAATGGCGAACAAACAATTCCAATACTGCACTGTTCTCCTCTCTTATGCTGCTTCCAGTGGGTTTAACTGGCTCACAATATTTGCATATGTGCTTCACTGCTAATCATTTACATGTGCTCCCATGATCTATCCATCATGCAAATTTCGGGTCGCTCGAAGCCTCCTTCCTAGTGTTGCATGGCCAGCAGTAAATATATACTTTTTTTTTTATATCGGTATATATTTTCAAAATTTCCTGTACAAACTTTGCAGGTATGTCAGATACAGCAAGGTGATGTGCAGTAGCTCGTGTACTTGTACGGGGATTGCGTTCCATTCTGTGTACGATCTCTTCCTCCATGGGAGGTGTGCGCATCGGTCGTTGCTGACCACAATCGTGACTGTTTCAGTCGAATGATCTAGTTTCACACAATCTCTGGTGCAAACGAGCAATCGTTTGATAATGGGGCACATGTCTGTTGGGGAACCGTTCACGAGACAATTGTGCAGCGGCTCGTCCGTTTCCGTTGTCCCACCGGTGAAAGTCGCATATCTGCCCTCTCAGCATTAGTGAAGCGTATAAAGTCAACGTCTCAAATGACGATGGCTCACACTGCCCAACTAATATGCTGCCAAACAGTGCCCTCTAGCACATTCGGGTGGCTTTTGCGGACATACGTTCCACAATGAATACTGTTTTTGTATTCCTGACCTAACTTAAAGTTTGTAGGTAGAATTTTGAATTATCCTGTTTACATATCTTCTTTAGTGTTTTCCCTTCAACTACATGATTGTAATTCTACAATTGGTTGTAATTCTACATCTTCCACAAACACCTTACATAAAGGCGGCATTTGAGCTCAGATTTAGTGGCTCTTTCCTTGGCACGAAATAAAAGGTTTCAGAATTAGTATTTTTGTCGCAAGTCAATCATAATAATAGTGATAATCAATGATTATCATTATTAAAAATTCTTAAACCTTTTTAATTCCTAATAAATGAACTAGATTTGAGAGCAACGCAGTTCACAAAATTTCTGGACCTTTTCTTGCAGTTTTCAGTTTCGATTTAATCCTTCTTCTGTCTTTGAAACTTGTCAATATATTTCATCAAAATCTAAAAACGAAAGGGATATTGAATTGAATCTGACTTCATTGTTCAGTTTTTGAAGACAACATTACTTAACTTTAATGTAATTTTCTTTTCCCTCAAACTATCTTTCATTCTTTATTTATCAGATTCCTAGAAGGTAGGCTTCAGACGTTGTGATCTCTTCATCTAAAAGCGGAATCCTTGCAAATGCTCCTTCAAGGCTGAAAGTTGCTGGAAAATCCAAGCTGTGGCTACGAATGTTCAGATATTCTCAACTGCAAAAAGATAAGTCTTTGCTGTGCCGTATACGATCGAGCATTGTCAGGGAGGAGATCATGGTTTTCTCCTGCTATTTCTCCTTCTTTAATGTGAACAAAATCCATCAGGGTTAATGGTGGTCCGTGTTCTATGAATTCAACACATTCGACGATATAAGTTTTTCCAAGGGATTCGTCATTTGAACTTCTCATGCTGCAGAATTCAATCTAGAATCATCTAATGAGCTCGTCAGTCACATTTGAGCCTTCATTCCCATTGTCCTCTTTGATCGACCCTCGTACTTTGAACGATTAAAATCATTATAATTTATTAACGGGCATTTTAGGTATATTTCAATATTCTAAGTAAAATGGGTCCAATAGATAATTTCGCATCAAATGATCTATTAGAAGTAGATCAGATAACCAATTAATACCGAATCAAACAGTCTGGGCAATTTACAGGAATTTCGTATCAACATCACCACGTGTATAATTTCTATCTTTTAGTTATGAAAATTACTCAGACAACACCTTCCACATTTTCAGTTGGGATCTTAAGAATTTACGTATAAAAATTTGTCTGAGAAATGTCAAACAATTATTTGTCCATAGAATACTTATCAAAAACAACAATTCCTGAATTGTTTCGACAACTTTACACAACTGTGAAGTGAATTTCTTTTTTAGCTATGTCATTCAAATGTTGAAAGGGCGTTACATTGTAGTGTTTTGGAATTTTAATTTATGTCCTGGATAATTGTTAAGTTGCTTCTTATAGATTACTCTGTCTACGACAGAAACTTTTCTTTTTCACGTTCACTCCGTTGGTAACCACCTTATGATGATGGATATTTTTTTTTGAAACAGAAAAAAGAATTTAAAAAAAAAAAGAAGACAAAGTTTATCGAATTTTACAAATTTTTTTTTCTATCGGTAATGGCAAAATAAGTTGTGTCAAACAAGTTTTCAAATGGATATTATGATTTAGCGCAAAAAATAAAATGAATTTCTTTTATAACCTCAATCTTAGCAGGACCTGTTCTAAAGTCAATGACTATTAATAAAAACTGATTTCCTTTTTGCTTGAATCGTTTAACATCTTGTAATAGTCGATTACTTAATAGTTAGCATTAATAAAATAATCCATCAAAAAGAAAACTTGTTAATCTTTCAGTATATTTACTAAATTTATCCCTCAATATATCTAAAACTAGTTCTCCAAAATTAGAATTTTAGAAAAGAGAAAAAATGAATTGTTAAAATTTTACTTTGCTTAAAACAACTTTAAAATCTTTCAGTTGTTTCCCAGTTCTAACATAAATTCAGTTTTTCTTTGGGATTCGCGGTGATATTGAAAAAAATAAATTGTCAATAATTTACTGCAGTTTAACCTAAAATGAAAGTGAATTAAGACATATTTCCGTTAAGTCACCTTTGCAAGAAGATGTAAGAATTTTTCAACTGTGGAGATTCTTCTTACAATTCACTATTGCCGAATAATGTGTGAATCCTATTAAATTTACATAAATATTAAAATGGAAACAAACAAAAAAAGCAAACAACGACCTATTAAATTACTTTTAGTATGGAACAATATTAATACAAAAAATAAGGTTGTGGTTTGCAGGCGACTCTTACATTTGCTTCATTAATTTAAGCTTCTATTTGAATAAACATTATCCTTTGTTGCCTTAAAGTTCTGACATTTGTGAAATTCTTCTTTAATTACTTTACAAACTTTTGCTGAAATCTGTAGCTTTACTTTTTAAGCTATTTCCAAACCAAAAATAACTTATTTGTAAATGATTACAGTTGTACAGTTTTGTTTTGGTTTTTTCCTTTAGTGATCATTAATCCTTACACAGGGTAACAATTTCACTGAGATAAAAATGGTGCTTCTTTAATTCTATATATTTTTTGAATTCATTAAATAAGTCCACATAAAATAAGTGAAAGTGAAAAATAAGAAAAAAAGTCAACAGCTCTTCCTTCAAATAAGGAAACTTAATCCAAAATAAGTTAGTTTCAATTCAATTCTTTAGTTCACAGACAGATTGCTAGAGGTTTATATTATTTCATCCTTTGTATGACAGTAGATAAACTTATAAATAAAAGTTTTGGTGTCAATTGAACACATTCCAATCAATAATAGAAAGAATTAATCGAAATATCGTGAAATAGGTTAATAACGAAGAGCAAATGTAAATACAGTAAAACCCCGATTATCCGAGTTTCCGCTTTAATCGAGATATCCAATATTAATAGTATTTTTTTTTTGGTTCTACATTTTTCATTTTTAAAACTACCGAAAAAAATTCTGAACTGGATCTCACCAATCAACGAAGAGGATGTGACACGTGACTGGATAAACGCTGACGAACAACAAGACATTACAGATATTATGATAGTCAATAAGGAAAATGAATCTAGCGATGATGATGAAGACAGCGACGATGAAAATCGACATATGAAAATCTCCCATACAGATGGACTAAAAGCTATGGAAAGTGCTATTGAATATATGCAACAACAAGAAGAAGCGACACCAGCAATGCTGTTATCCTTAAAAAAATGGCGAAACATTGCTGCAGAAAAACGCCAAATTAACGTAAAACAAAAAACATTTAAGGACTTTTTTAAGTAAAAGAACTCTTTAATTATCGTAACAATATGAATTGCTTGTGGTGTATCTGTATAACTCGTATTTGTTAAAACATACATTTAAACCTACACGATTTATTTTATTTACAATTTTCGCTTTAACCGAGTTTTTCGGTTATCCGAGTTAGTCTTGTCTTGGTCCACATTAACTCGGATAATCGGGACTCTACTGTATTATCGTTTACTACTAATCATTGCTAATCCAACCCAAAGGAATTTATTAGAATGCACAGACGGATTATGAGATAGAATGTCACAGGATGAAAAGCAATCAAATGAACAAAGAAACTATAACTACATGGTTGATAATAACTGAGTCATATCCTTACAATTCCCTTTCTTTGTAATTGGTACGACTTGGTTAGATCTATATTGTCATTTAAAAGATTCAGTAAATAATAAACAAATATTTTTCTACATTTTAATAATGAAAAATTTACTTAATTTAATTTTGGCAAAAAAAATTAAAATTATTCAAATTTCAGTATTAAAAGATAATTGTTTCATTTTAAAAGAATAAAATAAAAAAAAAAAAAACTGATTCTTGGGTTCGAAAAGTCCCTTCCAACGCAGACCGAAGCAATCCATAACTAATTACCTGTTCCAGTTCTGATTCGCGTCCATTGTCAATTTAATTTCCGTTCCAACGAATGAATAAATTAGAACAGAAGGTAAAAGAGATCAAATTAAACAAGAAAATCATTGAGATTCGTTTCAATGATGAAATTCTGACTTCAATCTTTGGACGAAACTCAAACAATTGAAATTCTTTAATTGACAATTACACGAAAAAATAAAAAAAAAAAAGTAGAAAACTCTGGTTACTATTCTTTTTTTACAACTTGATTTTTGTATTAATTACAAATACGAACACATTCTTTTACAGAATCCAAAAAACAGAATCTGTCTGTGGTTTTACTGTTTTACCGATTTATCCTAAACAGTTAATTTTTCAGTTAATCGGAAGAAATTAAAAAAGAAAGTAATAGAATCCTGTTTTATTTTGAGGACAAGAAATTGTCTTTTCTTTTTTCTCTACAGAATTCGTTCACCGATCATATGCAATAATCTCTTCAAAGTAACAATGTACAATAATTGAATATAATTACATAATTAAATGTAGTTAGATTTAATTATTGTATATTGTTGCATTTTCACGGATGGTTGGTACATTGATTGAAAACGATTCAATTATTGTATTTTGTTACTTTGAAAAGATTATCGGTTAACGAATTCTATAGAGGAAATAGAAAAGACAATTTCTTGTCCTCAAAATAAAAACCTAATGAAGTTTTCTGCAAAACAAAACGAAATATCGTTAATAAAAAAGGTTAGTGGAAAGAATGTGTATGAGGGCATAATATACAAGATTTAAGGGAATATATATATACACACATTACATACACAAGACAAAAATTGGACACCGTTCAGTGCAATTTCTGAGAATTAGAATTTTTCGTCATTTCATTTTATACACAATAAATACGGAACTGTCTTTTGAAAAAAATCAAAAACAATATTTCTATCAATCATCATTTCTAAGTTAAATTAGCAAAGATCGAAATATAAAAGAATAAACTAGATATCAACATATCAATGTAAAATAACAAAGATAAAATTCTAAAAATTTATTGGGTGTCTTAACATCTGGATACATACAAGTCTTTAACCTGGTTGTAGCAATTTTTCATTTGATAGAATTTTAGATTAAATATCACCAAATCCTGCAAATAAGATCTATTTTCTCCTTTGGATGGAAATGAAATGTAAACCTGCCTTGAATTAAATTTAACAAATTTCCCGAACAACTAAAATAAAATGCTAAGAGAAAAGCCTAGAAAAAATTCTTCTCCAAATCAGATCTACGTGTTCTCAGTGGATGACATAAAAACAGTCACAACAGTGGTTTTATTACATCTGCAGCAAAGCAGAGGTGAATGTTGTAAAATGTCAAACCAGTTTCGGTTTCAACTATATTTCATTGGTTAATTTCACGGAAACTTACATATCCAACATTATTAAAAATACTATCCTTTTTGACTATCATAAATAATCAATTTGTACTTTTCAATTTCTTATTCCACCTTACGAAAGTGTTGAAAACCTTTGGCAATGATCCAATGTATTTTCCAGGCCATTTCCTTATGAAAACATAAAATTGTATTTTCACTTGAATTGAAATTTCTTGCGTTCGAGTTTAAGCTCCACAATAAAAGCTTTGTATTCTATTAACAACATTTCTTCTGTCGTTTGTCTGTAAATTCTAAAAACGAAATCAAAACCCTTGACTGTTTCTTTAGTTAGATGTTTTGTTTTCAGTGAATGTAGGATCCAGAATGAAACATTAAAAAAAAAATCCATTTTTTTCCTTTCTTGTTTGCTTTTATTATTACAATAAAATTCATAATAACAAAAAAATATTTTAATAAAAAAAACTGATTTTACTATAAAAAAATACCTTTTAGAGAACATTTACCAGAGGATTCTTTTAATATTCTGGATTTTGTTTCAGTGTTTCTTAATTACAAAATCTTCTTAGAAGACAAAAGCTTAAATTTTTTGGGCCTTCAGATGATTAATCTAATAATTACAATTTAAAGAATTATTATTCACTTATTGATTCAAATTATTTTTACCTTTGCCAATTATTCTTTTTTTAAAGAAAAACAAAAATACCTTTGCAAGAACTGAAAGTTTAGAATCCATTTGGAAATATGATTTTGAGATGATTCTTCTGATTAAAATTTAAAAATAATTAAGTCACTTAATTGATAGTCAATTCTCTTTCCTAAATCGAAATGGATCATAGAATAAAGTAAATCTTTCATTTTAAACACTAGATTTTGCAACTGTTTTATCTATAACCTAGGCTTATTTATAACTTTGGAATTTTTTTATTCAATTCCAAGTCTTAGTAAACTCTAGGGATCCTTTATTTCTTAGCTGTTTTAGTTTTCCATTTCTTCTTCCTCAATTTCATTCATTTCTCATTTTCATTTTAATGGTTATTCTATAATCTTCTTTACTTTTCTTTTGAGAAATTTTAGTAAGACCTAAAGGAATGCATTTACTCAATAATGAAATAGGACTTGAATCCTGAAGCTGTCAACAAATGTTTTTTAAATATTAAAATATGAAAATTCAATAAATACCGAGGGTTGGGCCACGTTTATCACAACGATTTTTCTGATTTGAGAAGTCTAAGAAAAGCTGCGATTCTACCATCTGTTGTGCTCTATTTGTCTGCATTCGATGAATGGCCCTACATCGTATTTTCCATTGGAGGAGGCTGCGCTGCAGTGTGGCAAGGGGAATCTTGTTCCACCCCTCCTGACAGGCTTTCCATAAACCAGCCACAGTTCGAGGTCATCGGTTTCCTAATGCCCTTTTCAACAGACCAAAGCTGCAGTAGTCCATAGGGGAAGCGTCAGGTGATTTCACCCGGGATCGAACTGAACGGAATTGATCGAATTCCTGTTTCGTTGGTCATTCGTGACATGTAGGACATTGTTGTTGTTCGGGCGATATGACTCGACGCTTTGTCCTGATGGATCCGTACTTCAGACGACACAGTACCGTACAGTGCTGGAGTGTCGCTAAGGTACAATGGTTGTAAAATGTTTCCTGATAATATGTAGCAGTACCTTTGACATTTTATCAAGCTTTCGCAAAAGCAACTTCCCCTGATAGCTGTAACCAGTCACGATCATAAAGCCCTTTGAAAACTTTTCCTTACATTGGCGGAACCATTCTGAAAAACCTTTAGCATCATAAATACAATAAAAAATTGCACGTTGTTTGTTACAACCGTCGAGATAAACCCATCCTTCGTCCAACGTCACAGCATCCATTTTTCGCCTGACAAATGCTCTTCATACAACTTTCGTCTGTTTTCTTACGTTCGGCGATGTGTCGAGGCAACAGCCTATGCAGATTTGCTTTGTAGTGCTTCTTTAGATGAAGGTCCCTATGAATTATGCTTGTTACAGTTGTGCAAGACTTCTACAGCTGGGGTTTTCTTTCATAATGTTTTGTTACAGACAACAGCTGGAATGGCAGCGCTTCGTGGATGTGGTTTGCGTCCTTCGGGTTTCTTCCGCACTTCACTAACAGTCTTCAAACGTGACTCAGCAATAATTCGACTAATAATGGACTTGGAAGTTTTAACATTTCGTTGCTTACACATTTCTATTATTCTGAAATACGAATATTTCACATTGAAAAGGGCTCCAACGTACCCTTCCCACCAAATCGGTACTCGTGGAGCCATTCGAACACACAACACTAATTTGTGCTAATATTGACCGCACTTGCTCAGCAACAAAAACAAATAACAGATTTCCGGTTCAATTCACGTGCGCATAACAATGCGCTGTTGAAAACATTCTTGTAAATGTGGTCCAACCCTCCATAATAAATACTTAATTTATCAAAGGTTGTCTTTTTACTGAGGTCTTATCTTACGACCTTTTAATCATATCTTGGGTTTGAATCAAAATCTTTGATGAGTCAAACCAGAGTCTAAAACCTTTCTCGTTGTAAAACTTCCATCAGTTATTTAATGCTTATGTTTATTCATTTCTTAAATCCTTAAACATCTGTAAAATATCAGCATCTGTTTATTGGTGGAAGCTAATGGTTATACATAAGACTGAACTACATAATACAGAATTAACAACACAAGAATGCTACAATTTTTTTAAGGCCAAAAAATTAATTGACCTATATCATTACTAGACGGGCAGCCGTCTAGTAAATCTAAAAAAGATAAAAAAAAAAAAAATCAAAATCTGGTAAAAAAAAAAAAAAAAAAAAAAAAAAAATATATACAACAAAACATTACCAGGATTCGAACCTAGACCTACAGTAGGATCACGGCTACGAACATAAAGATAAATAAAGTTACCCAAACTGCCTATGAATTGTTAAAAATACTTTTTCTTAAGCATTGTCACGAGACCAGAGCAGGAAATTTCCCACCGCTACATGTGATAAAAATAGTTCCAATAAGATATGATTCATGGCTGTCCGACTTGTAGTTTGGAAAGTAGAGGTGGTGACAGATGGATAGAACGAACGTAAAATTTTTCACATTTTTTTTCTAAAAAAGAAAAGCGTAAAAAAAATTCACATAAATCAAAAGATAAAGAAATAAAAGAGTTCCCATGAAAACAAAATCTCATTTTAAAAATTAGAAATTTGTTAGAAAAGAGAAATTTCAGGGATTAATTTAGTTCCAGTTCATTTTCACTAAATCCTACCTTCCTGAGGACCATTCAATAGATTTTAATTTCACTTCTTATCTTTCAGTGAATTTGATCTGTGCCTTTTCTTTGACCCTCCATAAAACTGTTTATACGCTTGGAGTCTTTTTACATGAAATTGTATTCACTACTTTTGATCGCAGATAGAAATTGTTATTTTTATATCTAATCAATAAGCTCCTACATAAAATGATACAAAGTTACCTACATTGCAGCCAAGGCTTGGCCTTCAGCCAAAAAACAAAGCATAAATTTCAAAGATTTTCACGGGTTTAAAGGTGACCCACTCTGTTTTGGGCATCGAAGGAGCCACAGAAAAATCTTATTAAAAGCTTTAATGAAATTTTTTTTTTCAGACAAATACAGAAATAAAAAGAGACAATCCCAGCAACCAAATGAAATTCAATCTTCAAAACTTTCAACTCTTAATTAAATTTCGCTTATTAGAAGAAAATCCTTTTCATTATCCAATGTCTTTTTCATGTCTACAAGAATTATTATTCTTCCTAGAAATATAGATAAGAATTTGAAGGACAACGCAGTCTCACTCAAACTAATTACCATCATTTCACTTATTTTCCTAAGGGAAATGAGGCTAATCAAATCATTCAGTCTGTGTGTGTGTCCTTTAACAGCATGTGGATCTTCTTGATACTTGATATGTCTATTTCACTGCAGAAGATGTAGTTTTTTTTTTTATTTGAAATATTTTCCAAATGAGTCCTTTCTGAGAAATGAATCCGAGTTAAAAGAAGCTAAAAGAATGGATTTATGTCTTAAGCAATGGATTAATAGAGATTTTATTTAATCCAATTTGCAAGTGGTTTCTTTTGATTAATCGACTTTTACAATTTAAATAAATAATTCGGATTTGGAATAAAATGGAAAATAGGAACTGTTTGAATTCAGCAGAAAAACAGAAATAAAGGCTTTCTAATGTTTTAGTCTTTTTTAAAATAAAGAAAGAAAAGAAACTGAAAAGAAGGTTTTCCATCAAATAGTGTTAGTTAACATTTCTTAAATTTCTAGTCTAGAGAGAAGAAAACCCATTTACAATTGATTTTCAACAAAATCTGCTGAATACAAAAAAAAAACCTAATTAAATTTGGATTAACACTTATTTTGTCTAAATTTTAATCCTATTAAATAATGGATTAGCTGAAAGAATTAAGACATCGATTCAAATTCACTGCTTGGTTTCTTATCTTTTCTACAGGAATTTGTTTGGCCTTCCCGCGCTAATTTCTCGATAAACAAAAGATTTCAAATATGAAAAGTTCGATCGTATCAGTCTTTAAATAGGCATGTCAAATTACAAGAAGATCCATGACTTAAAATTTATTAGGATAAAACATTCAAAGGTTGAGCTGAGTTTAACTCATTTTATTAAAGAGAAGTGGATTAGCTAAAAAATGGATGCGGCGACACAGTAGAAAGAAGGTCTACGGAAGATCAAAAGAAATGAACAAAGTTCCACTGAGAAGTTTTAATACATTTAAAATAACTGAGTTTTTAAAAAACAAATAATCAGTTGTAAAATATCTTTTTAATGATAACCATTTCAGCAAAAGATTCAATTCAGAAGAATGTCATCGGATATTTAATTTCGAAGCTATTGCATTGATTCAATTCTCATCTGAACAAAATTACATGAAATGAACAACTCTGAAGAAATGGGATGGAAACAAAGAATGGCTACGAAAGAAAAAAGAAGGCAAAGAACTTTTGTTGCTGGATTACAGCCGACTTAACATTGCTCAATTACACAATCACCCAAGAAACGTAACATCCCTTCACGTCTAAGCCTGGACTTACAATAAGTGAATTTCTTTTGTTCTGGCCAAAAACAAATCCTTCTCTTGCAAAAGTCAAAGAAAGACTGAATTCTGAACTGAAAGAAAAGGTTTCTTCACTTTCCGAACAACAGCAAACTAAAGTGAGTCATAAATATTAAGACCAATTAACGTTATAAACCTCCTCGTGAAAGTTGGTCTTTTTAAACTGGAAGGACTTCATTACCACTCTTGTTTATTTAAAACACAATGAACAACTTTTATTATGTCATTACATTATGTTTCAGTTCAGACTCGTTAAATTAAGATTTGGATATCCTCTTTATTTATATTCGGTCGTGTTTGTCAGTAGCCGGAAATTATATTTCTACTCTCTTATAGATATATGTATCCTCCAGAGCTTTCACAATCTAAGTGTTTATAAAAACTTCTGTGCACAAATAAAGAGTGAATGAATCAGAATTTCAGATAATCAATCAAATTTAATTCTGGTCCTAACTTTTAAAAAATTACCTATTATTTTTTATCTCCGTTGTCAGTTGAAACTATCGAAAACAGTCATGGCTAATCATTGGACGATCTGACAAGAAACGAAAAGAGTCGAAGATCTTCGATGGTAATCCATCAGTTACATCCAATGTTCCTAACAAAAACATGCCGAGATAATCGAAAAACTTATTACACTTAATGATTGTCACTAAAAACCAATAATATTACAGTTGGAATTCAATGAAGTTCCTTAAAAATTTCAAACTTCCAATCAGACCTTGGGTTTGTTATCTATTCTTATGCTGATTCTTTGTCTCACTTGAATATCCAATAGATATAAAAATAAATTCAGAAAACTTTCACCTAACAACAAAACTTAATTTTATTGTTATCCTCATTAGATGAAAAAAGTTCCCGATTTTTTTAAAAAGAAATTACCAATGAATATTAACAGTTGAATTATTGATCGTTTCTATTCTTTCAAGAGAATGAATTCATTTGATTTCTTTAGCAGATCATTCATTTCGATTTCCTTCGTCAACATGAGAAATATTCTCTTAATCTATATTTTGTTTAGAGATCACAACACATCGATATATTAATAAAACCTCTCCTTTTTATTCTTCCTGTAATAACTCCTACAAATGAATGTAATTTTGTGCTAAAGCATAAATTTAAAGGCGACCCACACTATAAGACTACAGGATTGTTAACATAAAAGTTCCTCTATATACAGGGCTCTGGAGCGCGTTCTAAGGCTCCAAAATGGAAAGACTTTTGGAGAACAGGTACCGGTACTTCAAACAATGCGCTCGCCGTTTATTGAAAAAAAAAAAAAAGTACAAAAAAATGGTTAGTAGATGGTGCTGTAGCAATAGCTAACCATAACTAAAGTAAAACATTAGCCCTGTGTTACTCTAAAAATAAGGGGACAATAAAAATGTACAGTAAATTAAATAATGATTGATCAGAAAGTAGAAAAATAGAATAAACTAGAATACAATATATAAAACTACGATATATCTATCAAAATCATCAGAATATGAGAAAGAAAGATAAAAGTTTATATGAACAGGAATTGTTGAGATTTTATAGAATTGTAGATTTATGAATTGTTTGGATGCATGAGTTAAAAATTATTACTGTAAATTGCATTGTTAATTATTACGGTTATTATTAGATGCAAGATAGAACCTGAATTGTAAATTATTATTGTTGATACGAAAGTCTTTTACCTTAAAAAAGCAGATTATGGAAGTATCTACGAAATATTGAATGTATAAGTGAGACATTATACAACATTGTATAATTCTAGTTCTTGGAGTGAAAAAGTTATTTTAATTTTGAATTGGAATGTTTTTTTGATGTTTTTCTTCGGGGAAGGTTTTTTATTTTTATTCCAGAAATGTTCCATGGGAGTTGGAATATCTCCCATAGCATCAGCCGATGGAATTTCAACATTTGTTTATTTTCTTTAACTTAAAGCCATTGCTGACAATAAGGAAACCAGATGAACCCACCCACACTGCCATCACTCATTTAGTCCCAGCTAAAATTAGCTACAAAGTGTCAGAACATATGAACCACCAGAAACATCCTTCCAATAGCAAATGTATTCTTGCGTTACAATCTACCAAAGTTCGTTTTTAAAAAAAAACCACTTTTCTTTGTTGCGACGAATTTCTTTTGATATTCAGGTTTCTTTTGATTGAAATGAAAATTTAAGAAATTAATCATTCCATATATTGATTAAAAGAAAAAGAAAATTATAATTTTTTTTTTTATTGAAATAGCATTAAGCTTATTTTTTTTTTAAATGCAAAAAAAAGTTTTAATTTTTTTTTTAATACTTTGAAATAAATAAGTCTTACAAACAATAGAAACAATATATAAAAAAAGTTTTAATTTATAAAATATCATCAAATTTGGTTCTAATTTTAGATTTCTCAATTGTTAAGTCGATAAAATCTAGTTAGTTTCATCAAATGAAAACGAAAAGATTAGAATATACAGTTAGGACTTCAAAAGAACTAAAATATTGTAATGGGTTGCTATGGGAATTTGTGTTCATCTTCTTTTCTAAATTTCTTAGCAGGGTTAAATTGATTTAAGAATTTAAGAGGAAAATCTTTAATTAAAAAAAAAAAAAAAAAAAAGTATTAATGTTTCAAATCCTATCTAAAGAGAATTAATCTGATAGATAGGTAAAAAAGAATGAAGAACATTTCTTCCTTTATAATTACTTGGTACGAACCAGAATTTGTCTCAACGAAAATAATATATGAATCAGATCACGACCACGAAAGCAGATGAAACGGAAGTAATTTATTGTAGATTAAATAAAAGCTAAATCAAAACTAGAAGGTCAAATTGAACTAAAAGAAAATTTATAATGATATGAATAGATTTAAGTTTAATTGTATTATTGGGATTGTTCAGTAGAATTTATTCATACAATCACAATTGTAATAACTTAAACATTTCATACAAATAAAATCAAGAACATTAAAAAGCTTTTATAAATCATTGTAAGAAGAATAATCAGAAACTCGAAACAATCGGATGGAAGAATAATCGAAAACTATGAGACAAAACAAAAATCATCCCCTAACAATGATCTGCAAAAAAAAAAAAAAAATCCTTTAATAATTACCATGCAGGCCGTGCCGGCGTGGTGGTGGGTCTCAGGCGTCGGTCTGCCGTGCGGCCTGTGGGCCGGTATCCCGGTTCCAATCCCGGTGGAGAGCATGGATATTTCATCTTTCTTCTTCTGTGTTTCGTCTGTTTCTCCCCTGGAACTTATTTCTGGACGGGATGTGAATCTCGTCCCCCTTCTGGAATTTCCTAGCCTCACCCTGACGTTGTCAGTTAGGGCTAGCCCGTGGTCCAAAGATGGCCAAAGTCGATGAAAGGAAAGGAATTACCACGTAGAGTCCACTTCAGTCAAATGTTTTCCAATTTCATCAAATCCTTCTCAATTTGTTTAATTTAAGATCAATTTAAGTTCGCATTAAAACTTGTCTTATTTTGACGTTTATAATTTATTACTCCTTAGTATTTAGAATTTACCTTTCAAGGGCTCAACTCAACTTAAGAATTTTTGTACTGAGATATTATTTTCGTATTAATTTAACATCTTTCACTATTGTCACTTTCGTTTCAGTTCATTAACAGAGCAAACAACCCTTCTTAAGAAAATACTTACTTTTAATATAAAAATAGAAGCATCTTAAGCATATTTCAAACACCTTGATTCTACTTATATCTCTACATTCTCGTCTGCTTCTTTCTTACACTCCCACACATTGTTGCTCATTCGTCAAAACAATGACTTCAAAATGAAACCCACAATTACTCTGGATTAAATTCTAAGCCAAGTTATCTTAATTCCTTTCAACATATTTCAATTTTTCTTCTTTTCACTTAATATCCGCAGAGAATTTGGATCATCCATCAATAGATTAGAAATTTCTTTAACACTCAATTTAAGTAGATTTCGTGAACACTCTTAAATACAATTGATAAGGGAACAACGGACCTTTTAACCTCTAAGAAATGTTACTCTTTCTTCCTGATTGTTGATACTTCGGGGTATCAATAGACTATTTCCATTCTTACTCCTTTCATTCACTTTTCAATCAGATCTTAACGAATTTTCCCACTCACAGTAAATGTGTACTTGATCTTTACATCACAGATCATGATCCTGTTTATTTCGCAGCCAAACTTTCAACATTATTTCAAAGACTTAAAAAAATCAATAAAACCAACAAATCGGAAACTCAACTAAAACGAAAATTCATTTCAAAGAATATCTACGATCTATTAATTGAATTAGTGAATTTCAAAAAGGAACATCCATTCAACAGGATTCCACTTTTTATCTATGTATTCAATAAGCCGCTTCCTTCAACTTCCAAAATTTTAGTCAATAACAAAACTTGGGTGGTAATGAACCTTTTAGATCTTATTAGTCACAAAAACAATTTCTTAGATCAATCTTATAAGATCGATCGCTGCAAAATTTATGTCTCAAAACGCTAAATATAAATTAAAATAAATAAATAAATTAAAATCTAAAATTAAGGCCTTCAAAGCGGAATATTATAGGCATTTATTCGATAATAACCTTTCAATAAATGAAAAGTACAACAACATTAATGAACTAATTTCTCCACCCACAAAAGTAAAATTCTTTTCTAATATTCTAGTAGTAAATAATACAAAAGATACGAAGCAGCTTCTAGAAAAATTACTTAAAATCTTGTAATCAAGTACTTCTATCACTAATTCACACAAAAGTATTCAACATTTTCTTAGCACCGCTGCTCCTTTCTCCTTCTTTGTGTCTCCACTTGTACTAATGAGGTTAAACAGGTTATCACATCTCTGCAACAAACTTCTTCTGTGCCTGATGAAGATCCTCCAATTCTCCTTAAACAATCAGTTGAAATTTCCTTTATCTCCCGTATTTAATATTTCCATATTTAATAGCGTCTTTTCCTCCTCCTCCTCCTAATAAAAAAAAATAATCCAATATGGTACTAATCAGAAGTTTTTTGATGAACTAACTGATCTCCCTTGTTATTACTTTTCTTTCTCTAGATTTTGAAAACCTATTCTTTCTAAATCCCTTCTATCAAAACTACCACATTACACAACTCCGTTTACCAAAAAAATACAGAAACTGAGCTGATCGATTTAACTGAGATTGTCACAGAGAACATAACCTCAAATAAAGTTGTGTTAGAACTCTTCCTTATTTTCAAAAGAAATGCAGATTCAATAAATCTTACATTCTACCGATAAAAATTAGATATCTTGATATTCCTCTACTAGGGCTCTTTTCCTCTCTCCCCGAAAGCTAACATGAGCTTTATTTAAATGGAAATTGTTCTTCCTGGTATTTTATCTTTCAAGATTTACTACAAGTTTACAGTCAACACTTTATGACTGATTACAATATTTTACTCCGCGAAACTGTTTAGTTAGGAAAACTTCCATTGTTCCATTTGTACATCTTAGTTAATTTAGGCCAGATGCAAAGATTTCTCTTCTATTGATTAAATTAAACATAATTGAATTAAATAAATAAATAAAAAACAGCAATGAACGAGAGGAATGCGAATGAAGAATATATCTAAATAAAAAGAGGAATTAAAACTTCTCGATGTTAGATGTTGAGTCTTTAGAATATTAAATCTCCAAAGAGTTTTCCAGTTGAATCAGGAAAAATTTACTGAATTACAAAGAAACTATATACAAAAGCATTCAAAAAAATAGTTTGAACCTAAAACAAAGGCAAAATCATTTTGCAATCAAATAGCCTCGTTTTTAATTCAGTTGGTTTTGATATTTTAATTATCTACTTATTTATTAATAATTTTCTCAAACTTGATATTAAAATAATCATTACAATATGATTTATATTTAAAGTAATTCATATTTGTTCGTAAATAATTACTGTTACTCTGTGTATAATTTCAATAACAAATTTTTTAACTGTTTATTTGTATTTATTTATTTTTGTCATTCAAGAGTCTTAGTTGGACCTTTTTTTTTTTTTTTAATTTTTGATTCATTTATTCTCGCTTTCAGTCAAATGAATAATTTATTATGAAGATGGAGGCAAAGAAAAGAAGAAACAAGGGATGCGTAAAACTTAAATTTCTGAAAACTAAACAATTAGGTTAATTAAGTGGAGTTTTTTTTTCTCCTCTTGAATGAGTTTTATTGTGAATGATTTCTTACTAACACAAGCTGTTTCGATCAATGACTTCCATAAATCAAAATACCTTTTTTCCGGAAGATCACTTGTGCCACTCAAAACCAATCAACCAAGAAATGCAAGCCAACATAAAAGCCACAGTCACCAAACGCCAACGTCGTCAAAAACAACAGTTAACTTTGGAGGAAGTTTACTCACAAGAAGAAAGAAAAGAACAAAGAAATTCATTTGACATTACTGCTGTAAAAAAAAAAAAAAAAAAGAGCATAATTGTAGAGATAAAACCGATTTATGACTGCCTGCCTCAAAACAAGCCATCTTAATAAACTTCCACACGTCAACAGATAATGTATTTCATATAATATTAAATCTTATTTGTAAAACAACGTTCTTTTCCAAAAACTATCTCCCAAATTACTACGCAAACGATGAATGAATGAATTGACATCTTAATGTTGAAATCAGTTTTAAGTCAATTGAAGTCTTCCATTTTTATTATTCCGAGAAATCATAAAATTATTCGAAATTACATTTTATATCTGGCAATTGTTGTATTTTTTGTATATTGTATTTTTTTTTCTGATATAATTCAGAATCATAATATCTGGATCTCCACAGTTTACGTTCATATCATTTTGTTTATTTTCTTTTCCTAATTAATTGATCCGGAAACGAGTAAAGTAATTCTTTTAAACCACCTTCTTTGTTCCAATTTTCTAGAAAACAACAGAACTTTTTTCTTCTTCATTCACTAGATGAGAGACTATTTATTTAGAATTTATGACTTATCTTAGAAACCAGAACTCTAACCTTTGCTATTTGAATGGAAACTTTGTTTTTTAATTAGTCATTACTCGAGACTTAAACTTGACTGAATAGTTTGTGTATTCATGTTGGTCTGATGGATTGACTTAGAGCGCGCTTTGTGGATGGCCATCGATCGACTGTTTACGGAGCTTCAACAGGAAGTTCCTTGTCATCTACAATTCGGTTTCGCTTTCGTCTTTCATTGCAGTTTTGTGGAAAAAGAAGCGTCAACAACTGACACGAGAAATCCAACCGAGATCTCTTGGAAAATGAAAAGACGATTCAAAACAAAGTTTAAGAGGTGCTTGGGATCAGGGAAAAGCTGTCATTGAAAATCCACTCAACTGGAATATCCGAGTTATTTTCAAAACGAAAATTAAAGAAAGTTAAAACAGTTTTTACTTTTTGTTTTATTAAAGCTACTCCAAGAACCAGGGCTTCCCAAACTTATGGGCCGAGACCCACCGGCAAATAATACGTACTTTAAAAGGATAGGGAGGGAAGCGTTTCAATATCCTATTACTACTTTTCAATTTTTAATTGATTACACATAATATATAATTTATTAACCAGATATATAATGAAAGGTATGTGAAGAATGGGTTTTCTATTTTTTTCTAAATAACGCGACCCACCCAAAATCAGTTCGCGACCCATACTTTGGATTCGCTGATTTAGATGATTCAAATCTCTAAGATTATTTGTATTATTAATTGGCTGAAATTATTCTTTATATTATCATTTTACCTCAGTGTTACTACACAGCAATCAAATCTGTGCTTCTGTAATTTTTTTTATGATCTTCACTTCATTTTTTTTTTCTTTTTTAATTCTCAACAATAATCTTATCTTTTTGTATAACATAAAGGCGAAAGCAATCCCTAACATATTGCTAACCAATTCCTCCCTCAACATAATAATAATAAATTGTTACTATTTAAAACTCAACCATTGAAAATCAACTCTTTGAAGTTATTCTGGAAAAGCCAATATCACAAACGCGTATCACAAATAAATGATTATTTTAATAAGAAATTAGTTCATTTGAGTAAAAAAAATTATAATTATTTCTTCTATCAGTTTTAATTAATTTAATGGAAATTAAATTTTGAATTTAAACTGGTTAAATTCGTAAAAATATTGTAACGAAGCAAATATTATAATCCAACATCAATATCAATAAATATTATAATCTTCTGATTGATATTTTTTTAGTAAAATTCCATGTTAAAAGAGTAAAATTGAATTGTTTGTAGAATAAGGTGAAGGAATAAATATCATCGGATTGTTTTATTGATTTTTCAAACTTTGATTTGTTTGTGAATTTGGGAATTGAAATTTCAGTAAATCCTTCGCTTTTGAGGTCGTCTCAAATCTTCTTTTACTTTCAATCTAAAAGAAATCAGAATGAAATGAAATTAGAATAAGAAAATATTACAACTCTGTTTCCGAAGGAGAGGTTTTAGCAAAACAGAAGAAACACAACCAAATTGAAGATTGATTCCACATCAACTAAAATATACCGACAGAAAATGTCTCCAATTTTTAAACATGTTTTTCATGAAAATTTTCATGAAAGAAATAAATTTCACTGTCCTAAAAATGTTTGTTTTAAAATTTATATAAATTTTGAATAGGAGTAAAAATGTGTTTTTTTTTATCCAGTTTATCTTGAACGTTCTTTGAAGTATAATATTTTCGTAGCTTCTTTAACAAATCTCATGAAAAAAAAAAAAAAAAAAAAAAAAAAAAAAAAAAAAAAACCATAAGGGTAATTATGCTAATTTAAAGAAAGAGTTTGTGAAAATTAACTTCATTCTAACTTATTTTTTAACAGGTGCTTGTTTTGGTTAAAGTAAAAACCTAACTTTTAGTTTCGTTGGCCTTCGAAGAATTGGCTTCTCTAAGAATTGTCCATTACGGAGATAAAACTTAAAATTCATCGGGAGACAAAATAACATTAAGAACCACTGCTCAATAATCTTCCGTTGATTGTTCATACAAAATAATTCCCTTTTTATTTTACCACCTCGATGTTGGATAAGAACTTTTTCTTCAAACAACATCCACTGTTCCTCCTTCAATGTTGTTTTCTTGTCTTTTCAGTCAAACAAATCAACCTCTTATTTTGGTGTAAGATGTTCAGTAGGAAAGAAACAAAGACTGTTACCTTATCGATATTTCGTGATAAAAGTTAATGGTGGGGTGATGGTGTGGCTGTGTTTCTCCTGGTTTGGATGTGATCCGTTGGTTGTGATCGAGGGGAACATGGCATCCACACAGTACCTGGACGTTCTAGACAATTCCATGCTTCCTATGTTGTGGACGCAGTTCGGTGAAGGGCCATTTGTGTTCCATCACGACAATGCGCCGCGCCATAAAGCCCGTGTTGTCAGTGCCTGGTTTCCACAGAATAATGTTCAGGAACTTCAGTGACCCGCCCAGAGTCCGGACTTAAAACCCTATTGAACATCTGTGGGATGAATTGGAGCGCCGGATTCGTGCGTGTCCGATGCCACCGCAAACACGCATCCAACTTGTCCAGGCTTTGAAGGAGGAGTGAGCGAAAATACCGGTTGCTTGCTATCAGAAACTGGTGGAGAGCATGCCAGCGTGTATGGATGCTGTGCTTAGGGCAATAGACCACAGTACGCGCTATTAGACACGCTGTAAACAAAGCATCTGTTCCATACAACAGGTGTCCACTTTCAATTGAGCAGGCAGTGTACATAGTTTTCCAGATTTGTGGGTCTAAAGCATTCCGTAATGAACTTTCTCTGTTTTTGCAAAATAACTTCTATTTCCTGTGAAAATATAAATAATTTCTATAATGAAACTCCGCGACTGGAATCAAACCTGCAACTATCTGATCCGAAATCTGATGTCTTATCCATTAAGCCACGGGGACTATTCTAATTACTGTTAAATATGTCTTATCACTCTGTGTGTGTGTGTGTGTGTGTGTGTGTGACGCAATGAGAGAAGAGCCAGAGAAAAAAAAATCATTAATTTTATCCTACTAAATTAAAATTTAAATTTCAATGTTAATTTTTTTAGCCTACTACAAGCGCATGCCAAATAGTAGATGTAGAAGCCCTTAGGGACAAACTGAAGAGTCGTTAGACATTTCTCGACAGGAATAAAGAAATTAAAAATAATATTTAAACAAAGAAAAAAAAAAACTTCTATTTAAAATATCTCGACTAAAAGCCGTCATATTGTTCTCCCGCCATTGTTGACGAGGCGTAGACGCCAGTGAAAGTTATTTTAATGATCGAAGCTCGAGATAATATCAACATTTAAATTAAGAGAGCATTAAACATAAAATCTTCATTGAAGCACAATTAAATAAATACAATTTTGTCTCAATTCAACGCGAGGCCATTGCAACCTACAGCTCAACTTTTTAACCCTTTTTAACTACGATTCCATCATTTCAAAAGAGAGACTCTACCTTTTGTTTTCTACTTATCTATTCACTAAAGCTAATTAAACTAAAATTTCTGAACTTTCCTTTAACGAATCGATTTCATTATATTTCCTACCGCGAAGAATTTGCGCAGTTTCGCTAACCTAGTGTAAATAAATAATTCCAATTCGAAACTTAGAAGAGAGAGGTCCTCAATGGATTTGATGCATCTACCAATGTTCGTACTGGTTGATTAAAAAAAAATGCAAGCAAAGTATTTCAAATGGTTTTTAGCCTAAATAACTAACTCACTAAGTAAATTCTTGATATCGCCATTACAAAAAATTCTAGAACAGTTTAAAATTAGCAGATGGAATTATTCTAAACGAGCAGAAATTAGATTTATCATGAATGAAAATTTTTATAATATAAACTTTGCTCATATTTGATCTAGTAAATATTGGGCAAAAACCTGAAAGATTTCTGCAGAGTTGCACTTTTTTGATAAGAAACAAATCACAAGGAGAGGATCTGAGAAGTCGTTTGTTCTTGTGATGCGCTTATCATTCTTAAGAAGTTACTTCCTCTCCCAGGATTGCGCGAATGGAAAAAAAATGAAGGTGATAAAAGTGCAGAGAAGATTTATCGTAAGAGTCGACTCACAGTCCTTGTAAAATGAATGAGATCTGTGGAAGATGGTCAGATTAAAACGTCAACACGAGGACAAAGAAATAAAAAATTAGGTAGAACCTGGATAAACACCACAGAGACCTCTGGTGACAGAAAAATAAATAAGTCAACAATTAAATGGAACCAAAACCTCATGATGATGATGATAGTTTAAAGGAAATGAATAAAAAACTGCAACTAAATAAAACAAAACAACAATAATGGAAACATTTCTAACTGAGGAACTAAAAACATTCAAAGATTAAAAGAGAAATAAACGCACCAGATTTTTGTATCCCTTTGCAGACAAATTTCTGCAAAAGGTTTTGAACATTTTTTTTTTTTTTTTTATATTCAACTTTTTAAAATGCAGCCTATATTACACCAAGAGTTTTTGTTCTATGTTGTTTGTTTTTTTAATATAAAATAAATTTAGGATTTTGTTTTTGCTTTTAATATCGTTTTCATTCGAAAAAGTTTCTTAGCGAGAGTACAACGATGTGAATATAAATATAAAATATTAAACTATCATCAGGACAATCCTCATAAATTAATTTGAAATAATTATTGTTGAATAATAAAATGTAATTAAATGATTATTAAAAAAGAATAACTCATAAAATTAATGACGGTAATTTTCAGTTTTAAAAATGTAAGTAAATGAAAATTACTTTAGCGATGTTACTCAGGGATTTATCGTTTTATCCTATATTTTGTAGAAAAAGAAAACATTAAATTTCAAACCTATTTTCAGAAGGAACAAGAAAGATCCTCGTGTGTTTAACTCAAGCCATAGAACATTCCACTATCATTGTACAAAAATCCTAAAACTAAAAAACGTTTTTGTGCTTTGTTTATTTTTAACCAGCTTAAATGAATCAAAGTGAAATAAAAATTTCGAAGTGAAATCATAAGTTCTTCTATATTTTAATATTTTTACCTACATTTGTAATTTAAAAATTTCCAAAATAAAAAAATAAATATCTCAAAAAAAATTCAAACAGTCTATAAAACCGCGCGAAATAGGGATTATACGAGAAATTTTAATTTAAAGCATTTATTGTATAGTTCTTGAATGCGTGTCTGGCGAACTAGCAATTCATGTAGAGTGTGTTTAAAATATTTTTCTTAATTTTATTTTGTTTTTAAATTAAAATTAAGGAATGTAACTTCAGTTGGAATTCATGTAAACGTTCAAACAAGCAAAATTCGGAAAAAAAAAAATAATAATTAACTGAGCTTAATTAAATGCTTTTAAATTAGAACTTGACTATGTGACGACAAGTACCGGGGAATGGAAAGTGATAATGGAAAATTATTTCCCAAAACATTATTAACTATAATGAAGATGGCCATTATGGAGTTAAAAGATTATTTGAACATTACTTATATAAAGGTGCAATTTTAGCACTAATATCAACAATCCAAACAAGTGGATTACTTCGGAAGGATTATTTTGTTATCAGGATATATTGAGTAAATAATGAACAAAGGAGATGTAATACAATAGGCCCTTGTGATTTTTAATAGTTGAACCGTCCATCAAAAAAAGAATAGAAGTGGGATTTAAAATGCATGTTATAAATTATGTTCAATTGATATATTCATATTTAGAATACATTATTTTAAAGAATCTTCTTTTCAAACATTTTATTACAGAGGGATTTTAAATGAATCCTTCCTTAATAAATGAGTATTTGAATGAGATACGCTAAATGTGATCAATGTAATCTAAACCTTCACTTATAATCAAGATAATCGTTGTTCCACTGTTAATCAACCAAAAGTTTTTCGAATCTCTTTTGGTGAAAGAATTTTTCTGGATCTGTGCCAGAGCCGTAGAATATTGGTGGTGACATCTCTAAAACGTTAACCGCTAACTTGACATTCCGATGACAAACCCATATCTCAACAGATCTCCACCTTTTGGTCCAAGTGAAACTCACTGCCTAAAATAATCGCTTCGTCATTTGGTTGTTTCACGTCCAGCGATTTCGAGGACGACGATGTTCTCTTGATTTAGGATTCTCAGTCGAAATCCATGTGGACACCGTTTATGGAACACAGGACTGGTCAATGGAAAGGCAGCTTTAAGTAAGTTCAGCTTTAAATAAAAACCTCAAGATGAATCTGTGTTACGATTCATTCAGTTTATTTCCTGAAGTTGTTCTTGCAATTAACAAAAATAAAAATAAAAATATCTATTAGTTGTTTGATCAACATCCAAAAATTTCTTTTAATAAACTAATCAATTAATATAATAGTGACTTTTTTTCATGAAGGAAGAAAAACTGACTTTCAATATTTTCGAAGTAATATCAAAACAAAAAAAGACAGATTTTAAAAATCTTCTATTAGCGATCGTCCAAGTGATAAATAATAAACATTGTTTTTGTGATGTTTTTTTGAGCAACTCTTAACTGAAGTGATAATAAGAGTGTGGAGGATTGCATATATGTAGCACAGAGAAGTTCCGAACGTTTTTAGCTCCTCTAATAATAATAATTCAAAAAAGCTTTAAAGATTCAAATAAATTGGGAAAATTCAAAAATAAAAAGCAATCTTTTTAAATTCAATAATTTAAAAAAAGTAATCTTTAAAATTTTTGAACGTGTTTCGGCCTAACCTTACAAAGTCCTTCCTCGGACTAAGAATAAAGGAACAATAACCATGAGAAAGAAAAGAAGTCATGTCTTTTCGAAAATTAAGAAATATTTATTTCAATAAATGTATGGTTTTATACGTTTATTTTGTTTTTATTTTGAAGATTTGAAGACTTTTCAATAGATAGAATGTCTAGAAGAGGGAGAATTAAGAAGACTTATGGAACAATAACCATGTCAACGGTACAAAGTCATAAAAAAAATTCAATTGTAAGAACCTAATCTTTAACATATCACACAAATATTATAACCCAAAAGAAAAGCAAACCATACTGTCTACAGATAATTTAGTATTAAATGACTTATTCTTCAAAATACAATAAGACACTAAAAATTTTCTTAAATATGCATCTTTGTGCTGCCCTAAAATATTAGCTGCATCAAAGTCCAAGTCGTGCTTCAACCTGACAACATGCTCAGCTGTAATTTACTGCAAGTTCTTCTTTTCCACCGCCCTCTGGTGCTATCAGGGGTCGAAGGGTCTCCCCGATACGAAAACACCTCTGGGCTCTACAAGGAATTGAATAAACGCAATTATTCCGGAACTTTAGAAAACTCCAGTCCTGGTGTTCAATCCTGTTAACCTAACGCATGAGTTGATTAGTAGTCTTATTCACCAAATATCAGCTCTAGCCAAAAGTTTCTTAACGTTGTAAACAACCCAGGAATGTAAGATTTACTAACATAGAACCATGTTTTAGCCACACAAATTTTCGAGGATTATATATTTTCTGTAACGTGTTAGCAATGGTGCTTTCAATAAATTTAAGTGTATAACCGCTTCCAATCTCAATATCCGTAATCCTATCCAATTCTTCTATAAGCAATCGAAAACCTGATGACATAGAAAACACCCTTCTGACCGCCATAACAATAACATTCCTTTTAAAGCCATAAGGAATCTATAACTTTGTATGCAACTTAATAGCCGCATTAGAGGTCTTTCGAAAAATAGTAGTAATAATTTTATTTCCTACATAATGTCCAAAAACGATAGACCAGTATCCAATTCCTCCTCACAGGTAAAACCAATGTCATCATGAATACTATTAACAATACATTAACTTTATTATTAATCACCATAAAAGAATCATCAACGTATCTACTGGAAGGTAAAATATTTGAATTCAAATCAATAAAAGCGAGAACCATTTTATCCACGAAGGATGTTCCATGACAATTCCACCCGTTTCTCTACAAAAGAATTTTGTTCCACCTTAAAAAGCTGTGAATCAATTAAACAACTGTGAGAAGGAGATAGTGAAACAGCAACAGTTAAATGTGTGTTGGAAAAAGTTTTTATGTTATTTTTTTTTCCAACACCACATTTAACTGTTGCTGTTTCACTCTCTCCAAGCAACAAGTCGATGCTTCTTCAATTAACGAGAATGAAATACTAGTAAACAATTCCTTCACATCCAACGAAAATAAATTTAACATCATTTCCAACCTCAATCTTAATCGAGCCATTGTTATTAATCCTTTCAGTCCGTGAAAAATCTTCGTAAGGTTAGGCCAAAACATGTAACTTGTAACTATTTTTTTAATATTTTAATATGTTTTATATTTAAGTGTTTTTACTTTTTCTGCTTGTGAATTATTAATTTACACACATTCATTTTTTAATAGAATAAATAATTAAATTTCTCAAAAATATTTTAAAATGATTAGTAATTGGCTTGATTTCCTTGTTTTCTGTGTTGATCCATTTTCTAGTCACGAACGGAAACAAATTAGTCATAAGAAATGTATTGTACAATTTTAGGAGAAAAGTTTGGAAATCTGATTTGTTTTTCAGAATAATTCAAGAAGACATTGTAATTCATAACCAAACTACTAGAGATGTATGTTTGACAAACATTATGTAAATAGATAACAGTGTTTTAACTGTAGTCGATATTTGGCTGTAACTTGTGATCTTTCTGCTTAATTCGTACAATTGGGAGTTTCCGTAGAAATGCAACCAATCCGCCAATCATTTTTTCAGCTTCAGTAAATAATTTCAATGCTCGTGATTACAACATTTTCATGGCAATACAAACAGATAGATTTCGATTTTTATTAAACAGATCCAATGGTAGTAACGCCATTGGATGTTTTGCATTTAATAACAAACTAATGTTTCAGCTGCCAATGTCTTGTAATTGTCAATGGTTTAAGAGCAAGGATCTTTTAACTCTTACCTAAGATTCGATCAATCTAATAACGATCGTCTTTTAACTCATCTAAACTTTATGATTAACTTTCAGATGTTTCTTGTAGATATTTTAGTTTTCGTAATGGAAGATGACATTTGTGTAAATTCCCTTCTCTTCTCTTATAGATCCTAACTATTAAACCTATAACATCGCATTACATTTTAAAATGTCGACAGACAAAGAACGTTTTCTCTCGCTTTAATTATTTCAAAATAAAAATAATTTTTCTAACACTTACGATAACAATTATCAATCGAGAACATTCTCTTTTCTTCATTTTTCAATAAACAAAATTCAATATTGCATTTTAATTACAAATTAATTAAAGAGATAAATTCTAAAAGTAACAAACTACAATAATGAGTTTTATTCCTTACCATTCATTTTAATTCAAAAAATCACAAAATTTACATTTATAATTATAATCTTTTCTTTTTTTTTTTTTTTTTTGAGGTTCATTTTCAGAATCAACTTTCTTTTGTTGCTGTTTTTTTTGACGAAAATAAGATAAAAGAGGACAAAAAACGAAAACTATGGAGTAAAAAAAAAAAAAAAAACTGGATCTATTTGGGAGGCTGAGTGTTGATGGCACGACACCCAATGGCTGTTGAATCCAACGAAGTCTAAAACCACTTATCTTGATGTTAACCCCAAGCGCAAATTGTTGTGGTAAAATGGAACTAAATTATTTATCTTCAGCTCAACTTTCGGACATTAGATAAAAACAACACCAAGTAAAAAAGAAAACTACTTAAAGCTCAATTCAACAACGAAAATAAGATTGACAAACTTTCACATTATAGTTATAACCAGAAATAGGGTGTTAATGTTTTAAATTGGTAGCGATTGTAATTTATGAATCATAAATAATGTTTTTTTCCTTTAACATTACTGTTTGTAAATCACTGGGATAGTAAAGCTTTAACTATTGACTAAATTTTGTGAAATTTTGTAAAAAAAATTAATACAAACTGTCAACAAGTAAATAGCTATCGCGGTAACATCTTTATTATAAATATTCGACTTGGAGGTGATCTACCCTAACATCAAAATTGTTGGGGCTGTGGCTCAAAAATAATCGGGCCTTTGCACAATAACTTATTATTAAAAATGTAATGCTTATTTCCATAACAATATCATTTTTACTCTAATCTGTCACTGTGCTTTTAACAATTTGATGAAGGAGTTTTGAAGATTTTTTGTTTTTCTGGAACATCAACATCTCCGTTTTAAAAACATTGCTAGTTTTATTTTGCGCTAAAAAAAAAAAGAAAAGAAATAAAAAAGCATATTTAAAAAGATGATATTCAGTGTTTAAGAAAACACCATCCCGTTTCAGGTATTGGAATAAAGCAAAGAAAATATGGAAGACTCCCTTACCTATAAGAGTTCGTGGCTACAACATTGTAAATGCGAAGTCTGTTTTTGTCAAAATAATGAGTTGATAAATCCAGTGAGTTTATGGTATTTTGTTAGTGTTTAGCTAATATACATTTTGTTTTAGTATGATAATGAATCTCCTTGGCTGTCCGGATGGCGCAGCGCCTTATAAAAAACTTCTTGGCTGATGTTTTGTCTCTAGCTGTCAGACATCTTCAGAGCATGAGATCAACTGGTTCATGCTTTGAAGATGCTAATCTCATGCTCTGACAACTAGAGACAAAAAGTCAGCAAAGAAGTTTCCTTTAAGGACATGGCGCCACCTGGGCAGCCAAGAAGAATCATTAGACGTGGAAACATTTCATGATCCTACATAATTACAATTACTAATCTGCTCTAATATAAGTTATGTACATTCTAAATGTACTAATTTATTATTATTAAAATCAAAATTATTATAATGATTATTACTAATCATAATTTTATCTAGCTGAAAAGCTTTTATTTTAGCTTTCTCCAATCATTATTCCGAAATAGAATAATTATTTTTTTTATTATTATTCGAAGGAAATAAAGAACATAAAATCAAGGAAATAAAAGTATGGTAAGGAAATAATGAAAACTTTTGTAACCTAATCCAATGAGAATTCTAAGTGAAGGGTTGTTTTGCTATCTGTATAACAGTTCCAAGAGTGTCGTATCTTTAGATCATCAATATCCCTTGAGATGTTCAAAGACAGGATTCATCTGAGACAAATGGTTCCAGATAAATCAACGAAGAAGACACCAAAAGAACAAAATGGAACATAAAAATCAATTCTCATATCGTTGAAACCAAAGGGGGAAAAAAAGCAGCTTTTTAACACTGAAGGTTTCACAACAAAAATAAAAAAAAACCCCACCTACAAACAAGTAAAGCGAATTCAGACTAAAAAATAGGTGGAGCTTCTTCTTAATTTAAAATTCTATTTTATTTCGAATTCTTATTTTGAAAAACTCTGCTTCTGAATGTTCGAGAAACTAATAATAATTTCAAACACGTTTCGGAAACCAATTCATATTTTCTTTCGGTTTTTCTCCCATTTGTTACCGAATGAAATTTAGACGAAAAACTGAAATGACATCTGGCAAATCTCCAGGAATTTCAATTGGGTTTTATTCAATGTGTTGGCAAATCCCAATTGAAGAGAGGATCCAATAGAGATTAGGTAAATCTCTGGCTTTAGGATCAACAGGGTCATCCATCTACTTCATTCAAAGATAAAATAAGGATCTTTTTTATACCCAGTTCCACATTTGAGAAAATAACCTCTAAGTCTAAAAATTATAAGCTTATAATGATTCTATTTCATCCATTACTTATTAAGATTTGTTATTTCCTAGAAATGTTTCAACGTCCATTAGATGAGCTTCAACTTATTCAAATCATATTATTGGTTTTTCTGGTAGATTCAAGTTGAACTTTAAAAAATAATTAATAACAATAAACACTTGAAAATTAGCAAATGACTTTTTCTTAATTTTTATTTTAATATTTTAAAAATCACAAATTTCAACCTGAAATTTTTAGTTAAATTTATTTTCTACTAGGGTGGTTTTATCGATATTTTCTAATTTGGGAATTTAAAGGGAAATAATTTAATGTTTTTATTCGAAAAACATGAAACGACGCTTGATTTAAGTTCTTTGCGATGTAATTTATCAAGCTTTTTCGAAAACCTTCGATTCCCAAGATTCCATTCATGCAAAGATCAGGAGTTACGACTTACCTAAAACACATCTCTAACTATTCAAAATAAAGATTAGCCCTTTTGTACCCTGAATTACGATATTACATAAGAAATCAATTAAATATTTTTTTAAATTGAGAATTGCTTATTTAGCTGTTAAAAAAAATTATAATTATGTTATTTTTTCAAAAATGTAGTTGCAAATTAGTATCTTATTACTTTTAACTATCGTCAGATCACTAGGATCTATAAAAAACTGAGTACTACATTAGCATAAATTATTATTATTATTTACACTTATCTAATCTTAGACAATAATGATAGTAATAAAACAATTCTTTTTTTGCTTTACACACAAGAAATGTTTTGAATATGGACGAGATTGGATGTTGTTTGTTTGGATGTTGTTTGATGAACAATGATATTCACATCTTTCTCTTGTTCAATCAATGAGACCAATGTATCGCTCTGTTTTGAAGTCTAACATCCTTTGTTATTGAAAACTTTTCCGTTATTCTGCCAGGTGTTGGCGTTAGAACAGTCTATTACCTTCCCTTTCTTTGATCTCCCTGTTTTGTTTTGTTACTGGCATTTCTGCTTAACTTAGAAGACCCCGATTGATCGTTCTTTTGAACTTCATCAGGATAATTTTTCATGAGTTTCATTAAATATAAGCATTGATAACGGCCATTCCTAAGATTGCCAAAAAAATGCCTATGCCACAATTCTTTGATTTTCTGTTTCTGTCATACAAGGATCTATGCATATCTCCCTTGTCAACACTCCCACATGTTCGTTGTAGTCTGTAACAATTGTTGGAACAGTGATACCCAAAACTTTATGCCGTCATTTTACATCCTTGCAACAAAACATAATTCGTTACGTGGTTTGATTGAACAGTAAGTGAACACATTTATTGTTTTACAACTTGAAAAAAAGCTAAACCTTCATCTGTGACTAATCCAAAATCACTTCGCTTCAGGTCTTTATCGTTATCGTGGGTAATTCATTATGGTTTGACTGTACAGTACCGAACGCATAAACGCCTACTGATTTCATATATTCAAAGTGTTCTACAGATGAAAAACAGTTATCCATAAATATAATGTAATTTTTCCCCTTCAAAGGAACCGTTAATTTTTCAACAACCCTTACTCCTAGCCCTACAATTTCTCTCATTCAATCCTTTTTTTTTTCCTTTCCATTTTTCAGAAAAAAATGTCAAATCGTGGGTTTTAAATAACACATATCGTGAAACATGAATTTAAATAACAACAAAATAAAACAATCTGGTAGTTTGTGAAGCTTAGGAAGCCTTGTAAGTACCAGCACAAAATCATTATGCATAAATTATTTGTAAGATATTTATGATAAAAATTACAGCAGCGCTGCACTTGATTAAAAAAATTTACAATTAAAAGCTCCCTGCTAGCTGCATCCAAATTGCATATTGAACATCGGATGGGATATTTATGTTTCGGTAAAAACAAAAAAAAAAAAATCTCTTAGCACGCCGTAGGAAGAAACTATTATTAATGATAATGTTAGGGAATGACAATTTTTCTCAATATGACTGACGATCAACGTGTTTAGCTGTTGGTCAAATGCCTATTAACACAATGAATAAAAACGAAGAACACAAACGCCATCAATGAATCAAAAGAGGAACCACAAAGGCTTCATATGTGAATAATAGGCATCAGAATTCTAAAGGGGACTTGAAAGTTTTGGACTTAAAAGTACCGTCTGGATATAAAGGTTAAAAAAGAGCCTGTTTCAATCATAAACTTTAAGATGTATTTATTAAAAAAAAAAAAAACTAATTAGATAAAATTACTTAATTTTATTTAACCTAAATGTCTCATTATACAAAGAGCTTTAATAAGAATCGCTCATCACTGTCCGCTTTTTTATGAGAAATCAATTAGAACTGAGCAATGTCTTTAACTTCTTAGTAATTTTGAGTCATGGTAAAATTAAGAAATTTAAAAAAAAATCATCACAATGGATGGAGTTTGTTTTGAAAAGCACTGAGTATTTTTCTCTTTAAAAACAGTGAAAAATATTTCAAACCAATGTCAATGTTAAGTATCTTTAACAACGTCTTAAAGCCATTGTTACACTTTTCTTAATACACATTAGCAACTGAGGATTTCATGAGATAAAAAGGTAGAAGATGTCAAAGTAGATTGTTTCTAATGTTCCTCAAAAAGCGAAAAAAAAAATCCGCTCCTTCAATTCCATCAACTGGAAAACTAAAAGGTAGTGAAATCATTTTCCTTTTCATTTAATTTAAAATGGTACTAAAAATAAAAAACATAAAATAGTTTAAGTAATTAGTATAATAACTTAAATAAAATTCATCTTTTTTAAAGTCCTCCTGTCAAAAAGAAATCACAACAATTATAATAAAATGGAAAATTACGCTGGGGAGCCGGGGGTCAAATACCTCTCCGGATGAGAAAGGTTCCAGGATTCGAGGGAGAATCTTAATTTGATTTTATAAATTTAATTTTTATATGAATTGGAACTCAAAATTTAATATTTTCCTTCATATTTATTATCTTTCCGGGTTTTTTGTGTGGATATAATTAGACGATAATTATCGGTAAATTTCCAATATATATATAGACATATAAGAGTAATTTGTAAATATGAAAGCCTTAACCACTTCTGAGAGAATACCTTTAAAATGGTTAGGCTTTCATCAGCCATAGCTATCCGGTGTGCAAAGTCTCAAATCGTACGAAGAGAAAGGAAATGTTCTGTAGGAGAAGAAATCGAATTTTTTTTTTATTTCCAAACATTGAAAAATAACAGAAAGAACGATTACAGCCTCTCTAAGGTTTACTAGATGATGTATCTATTAGGATATGTAAGGGACTTTAATCAGCCATTTATTAGTGAATCTCAGGAAATTGATAATCTCTGAAGACATAATTTATAAATTTACTTTCCACTAGAATCCACTATTTTTGAAAAGAAATATTGGTTAAAAGGAAAGGAAAGCTTTGAAAAACCTCGTTTCAGTTCCAACTTTAGCAACAAAAAAAACAGAAACTATTTAAGATATTTACACCCCTTGGATGCCATCTTCTTCATCGCAAAATAAGTTTTAACTAGTAGTTCTATTTAACATCAGTTTATATTAAGAAATCAGCGCTGGATAGAACGGCTACCGCAACAAATTGTATAGACGGTAAAGAAAATTGTGTGCGAAGCGTGTTTCCACGAGAATTCGTTCAGAACTACGGCATGAAGCAGATTCGTGAAAAGCCAGTGGTACATATGGATGATTTTAACTTATGTATATTGTTAGAACCATTATCAGTGAAATTATTCGTTTTTAGAATGAAACCCAACACTTGATTCATTCAGTCAAAGAATGAATTCAACTTAAACATAACATCTTGGCAACGAATTCTTCACTTAGGGCTGGGAATAAAAGTATGAAGAATTAATATGAGGAAATTCAACATCGACATTACATGGTCAAGTGATTAAAAAATTATAAAATTTAAATATTTTTAAAAAATTATTTAAAATTAAATAATAATATAAAAATATATTCATAACTGTAAGAAAATATAAAAATCAGAATGTTTTTATTACAAGATTCAGTTACGAATTGTGCAGTAGATGTCGCTGTTACGTCCTGGAAACATCAATCTACAAGCATATTACGTCATAAAAAGCTTTTCTTTCGTGAAATGGACTGTAACTGCTGGGTTTCCATTGTTATTAAATAATCTCTCTATTTTTAGGTTTACAACGAATAATATGAATTTCACAGGAAGTTAATGAATATTTTCTTTAATAAATTTTAATTAAAACTATATACCTGATGTTCCAAAAGAAAGAACAATAAGCTGGAAGATCAAGCTAGAATTCATCAAAGTATTATTAAGGAAAAAACAAAAAAACTATGTCCTTTCCGAACGGTTTCCAAGAGAGAACTACTTGAATGTACCGTATTTTTGAATCCTCTTTCCCTGCTGTCGTAATGGATTAATGATGAAACTGCAGTTGGCTGTTTGGACTATTGTTAGTGACATTGTATAAGATAAAAACGCCGTATTCTTCAGAAACGGTGAATATAAAGAATGTTTATGATTTCTGCGATATTAATGTCTCCGCTGCTATTGATGAAATCTGTCAAAGCACAGATTTGTTCTGTTTCCAACATTTTCAATATATTGCGAAAATGTAAATGCTTCCTAGAGCTCATGTTTTTAATCTCAGCGACTACTTCAACAGAATATGAAGGAAAAACATTCTTAAATTGATACAGCGTAACTCTACTACTAGCACGAGAAAACTTTCTACATGTCCCGGTGTTTCCTGAACAAGCATGGCGAATACAGAAGAGACGATTACTTCTATCCATGTTACTTACAATCCTTTAAAAGGGATCCACAAGTGATTGTCTTTCAGTTCACGAATAATCTTCTACAATAAATAGTAAATAATATTCTGTCCATTGTAGGACAGAAGATAACTTTCATCAACACAAAACGCCTTTGATTCCAGATGTCTTAATAAAACAAGATTCTAATTCAAATTGGCAAAAGTAAATGGAAATTTACAAGGTAACAACTAATTGGGAGGGGGGGGGGCTTGGAAAAAAAAAAAAAAACAGGAGATTATTGGGCAGTTTGGTTTTTTTTTTCCCTTGTTAATGTCTGGTAACGAAATGTGTGCTGATTGTGAAAAATGTTGTATTTGAAGGAATCTATTTCAAGACAAATGTTTTCGGAAAATTAAAAAATGTCTACTTCTTTACAATCAACTTAATAATCATTTTTCCAAATCTCGTTTAAATGAGTTTGCGGGTTTTTTTTAAAGGTTTCTGAGAACTTTTTGATAAATTGAAAGTGATAAAAAAAGTTTAAATACAATGTAACTTTATATCAACTTATTTCTTTTCTAATGAAGTAAAAAAAAAGACCTAATTATCTAAGGTGGAATTTTAACATATAAGTGTAAAAATATTGACATTCACACACAATTTAAAAGGGACTAAACCGCTTTCTCCTTTAGATTTTTCGGGCATCTTCTGGTTCAGGTCCGAAAAAGTTTAGGAAAAACTTTGAAACAAAAATTGATTTCGTTTAGAATTTAATGCAAACAGATTTGCTTCCTTTATCAACAAAAATTCCAATAAAAATTTGCATAAAAAATATTTTCTACGCTACACATCTTTATGAAATTCTAATTTTATGGAATAACTTTATTATGAATAATATAACAATCAAAAATCCTAACCAGAAGCTTAATTATAGATAATCATTATCAATCAATAATCCTTTTGCTGGATCTGCATCTGACAGCAAAGTTAATTTCGCACGAACACTTTTTCAGGGAGAAATTTTTTAATTAAGCAGCAGCGAGGCTTTGTTGTCATCGAAATGGTTTTCTTTTCTGTAGGTGAATTTAGAGAAGAAAACAACACAGGAAATGCAATAAAAGGCAGCCAAATGTCAAGACAAGATCCTATAGGAAGACTTGTATCCACTTGAGTCTCTAAGTATTGGGGAATTAGAGCAATTGGAATTATTCTTAATTTAGCTGATGAGAAATCAATAGAAACCAAAAGGAATTAATTACCTAAAACTAATTTTGATGTTAGCGTTCGTTTTCTGCCTAAACTGTTACTGATGTGCTATTCTACAGTTTTCTCTGACTTATTGATATAATCTTTAAGGATTGAACGGGCAAATTAATTGATTTTGCTGCTAATTAGTACCCCATTTCTTTTTTTGTACAGTATCAACAACTGCTTTCATGCACTCTTGGTCTCAAGATTTACGATGAGTCATCTAAAATAAAATAAAAAATTACTAAAAATACTTTAGAATAGAATCCAACAACGCTTTCATAAGAATGAGTGTAATCATCTAACAATGAAAGTTACATGTCCTAATATCGCCCCCGGGATGATATTAGGCATACTAAGGGGGCGATATTAGGCAAATCTCGTATACATCAATAACTAGACTTTGAAAACTTGCGGAATTGAAATTAATCCGTTGATATCTCTGTAGACAAACTACTAGTTGTTTTTTTTTATTTGGAATCCATATTGAGAAATAACATAAATGTCGATATATTGGACTAGGAAATTAGGTAAGTATCTAAAGTTTATTAATTGTTCAATAGATGAAACGTCATCTGAATATTCAATTAGTCTCTCACAGTTTACAATGGCGTCTGGAGTACTGAGCTAATCGTGTATTCGCTTTATCTTCAATCACACATGAAACATCTAATCGTCTGGAATTCTTTACCACGTTTAATATCAACTGAATAATTGTAACACTGATATCCTGGAGCACTATAACACTGTAATACTGCAATACTTTAGTCACTAATAATCTTTACATATCGGTTCCAAAATTTAGCTTCGACTTGAAGCCATCATTATTGGCTAGTAGTAGATAAATATAAATTGGTGAATAAATTATATTTTAAATGTTTTTTTATCTCTAGTAGTGTGTTTGGTCCCATTTTTTCAATCTTTCATTTAAATTATAGTTACACTTTAAATTAATAAATAAATCACTATTTGTAGCATTCGAATAACTTCTTATTGAGTTATATCTTTCGTTGAACCCACTTAGTCTGAAGCACTAATATATTGATTTCTTTTACTTTACTACTTCTTCACTAATTCACTCGCGATATCGAAGCACACAAGACTTGGTAGCTTCAGCTTACACCGTTCTCAATTTAATGTTTAGTTGAATCTTCTCTTACGTTAATTCGTCTAATTTTTAATTCTGCTCTTGTACCGTAGAAATTTCTAAAGTTATATCTTCGCCAATCCGGTTCCCTTTAATATGAAAAGCAACACTCACATTTCTTGAAGTTCGTCTTCTCGTGGAACCCGGGAATTGGCAACTCTCTTCGGACCGTCATTCTTCAAACTTCCCGCTTCTGTCGCTACTCCGTTTGACACGCTCTTCTGTCTGGTGGAACCTCTGTCTGCACTGCGCAAAGCACTCTAACCAATCGGGAAGCGACGCTCCTCGCATACGTGTTCATGACGTCGGACTGACATCAGCGACGTCATCACTTAATGGTGACTAACTGAACGGGGCTGCTTTGCATCCTTTCGTCTTTTTATTCGATAGCATTTCTTCTGTTATTTTCTTTAGGATTTATTTCATGTTAATTTACATTAGAAGCCACAAATAAAATAAATCTTATTAAATAATAATACTTTAAATTATAATTCCATCAATCTCCAATTCTTTACAATTGAAACATGCTAAAAGTTTCTGAATATATTGTATATATAATAATTTACATATATTCTTAAATATTTGCAAAAAAAAAAAAAAATACTTTGACATTTTTTAGAAAATGATTTTTGCAGATGCGTCGTTTACACTTGACCTCTGAAACTTTCGCGAGTGAATACTGACTATTAATGCAAGTGATATCACGCCAAGAAACGTCGTAGTTTGGAGGCTTCGATATCATGGGAGGCGATATTAGGTGACTGTACCTTACTACGTAAACGAAAGAACAGGAAAATGAAATCACTACTTAATAATATTATACTGACATTAGAAAACAATTAGGAACATTGCTCTAGAACTATAAATAGAGTGAAAAGGTTATTTTTTAAAAAATTATGTTTATTATCAGATTCTGCAGAGAAACAGTAATTTATATCGTTTTAACAAAAAAAAAAAAGGGATCATAAAAACTTTATACTTAGAATGGATATGTAAAACGAGAACTGAACAATCATAGGATTATGAACTTAATAAATTCTTAGTGGACAGCAGGCCATGATTAAACGTGAGAATATAAACCTTGGAATAAAAATCTATTCATATAAGGATGCACTGATCATTGATTATTAGTTGTTACGAAAAAAAGACCATTAAAATTAATAAGATTTAATAAAATGTTAGAAAATATATTAACATTTGCCTTTTTTTTTTCCTACAGAAACACATCATCATCCCAGAAGAAAAAAATATTGTTGGTTTGATAAGTTTCTAAGGAAGACAATAATAATAAAGCTTTTGTTGTATAGAAATTTCTGCAATGCACCTAGATTAAAATATATGATATAAGTAATAAAAGACGGATTAGAAAGTGTACTGCTAAATTCAAGCTTTTTTTAAAAAAAAAAAAAAACATTATGTTAGAGAATGGATAAGAAAATATTTAAATTTAAATGTGTTGTGGGGAAAGTTTTGTTATGTGTTGCGGTTACTTAAGCTGTGGTTTGTTCTAAATTAGGTAAGGTATTTAAAAAAAGACAAGGAGAAACATCTGGTGGCAATTCGCTTCCAACTATGCAGTTTCACACTTGAATACTCCATTTTAGTAGTTAATTAGGGTTTACCAAATAAGGATTGTTTTCTATTATTAAATTTGTCTACTTGTTTTTATAAACTCAAAATTTATTTTACAATTTGGGCTTTTTATGTTAATTCTCAATATAAACCTATTGAGAATTAGCGTAAAAAATCCAGATTATAAAGTAAATTTCGAATATCATTAGCATTAATTGCTCGTGATTAATAAGCCATTAAGCACCAATGAAAACAAGAAAATCCAAAGGATTAGGAGAGAGAAAAGAGTCTTAGCACAGCTCTAGTGTAAATACAAAAGCGAAGTCTAACTAAGCTTTTGAAGGATGTCGTATAACAACATATTTCATTTCACAGCTAAGAAATTTGTCTTAATCAGTAAAAAGAAAATATAAAATTTAATAAAATGAAAATTTTAATTTTTTGCGGATACTACTAGAGAAATTTGTTTTTTTGAAAAAAACAAAAAAAAACAAATATTAACATAAATTCTTTTTATTTCTTGTTTTTTTTTTTTTTATTTAAGGAGAGGAAACTTTTCTGGTTTCACTTCGTAATATACCTGAAGAAGAAAACAGTTGATGTTTTTGAAATATACTGAGTTAGTCTGGAAGAAGAAAGAGTTTGTGGGTTTAATTACAAATATTAACATTTTTCAAGTTTTATTTTTGTTATGGGGTCGTAAGATTATTTAAAGAAAAGGGTGAAGCAAATTTATATTTTAGGTTTTCTTATGCGATCTTTTTAAAATAAAAATATTCCAATTCAATATTTCCATCTAATTTTATAGTTTGTTCTTATTTGCATATTTCAGCAAAGATATCAATTTATATTCCTCGTAGTTGAACTTCATTGCTGGGGAGTGAATTGAGTTAATAATAAAGTTTTTAATAATTACAGAATTACTGTTACCATAAACATCCGACGGTTTATGAATATTTAAAAATATTATCCTATTATCAGCAGAATAACTTCAGAATTGGTATTCTCTTATCATGACCAAAATTAAAAAACATTTACATGAGGATAACTCTATTGATTAACTAAAACAGTCCTAAGAAACCAGAGTTAAGAAGAGGAGACTGCATCTAGCTGACGCTGAGTGGGTTCTAAATAATGTAGGATAATTAGATGAATCATTGAAGTCCAAAAGGAAAGATGAAGTCAATCTGGGGTAAAAATGATGGTAATGAGGTATTCATAATAAAAAGCAAACCATGTAAATTTCGAATAAAAATATAGAAATATACACATAACTTTGTAAGCAGGACATTACTATTTTGTGAGCTAGAAATATAACGTCTATTAATGTTATGGGTTGTTTTTTGCTTTTTAATCCAATCTAAAAAAATAAATAAAAAGAAAGATTTTTAAGAAAAAAAAAAGGAGTTTTTCCAGACTTCAGAAATTGTATTTATAAAAAATCTCGTTGTCATACATTAAATAATTGGTATTAAAAATGTTTGTTTCTGTTGAGGAATGTGACTTATTTGTTGTTTTTAGGCCATTAAGATCATTGATGACTTCTGTGTTTCTACATCGCTGCTATTGTTATTAGACCTTATTATTGTTATTTTATTTTGCGAAATTCAGGATTTGAAAAAAAAGAACGATGGTTTCTGTGAAATATCATTTGTAGTTGTATGAAATTTCAAAATGACTTTAAAGAAGAAATATATTTAAATATTGTATTTAAAAAAAATAAAACTATCAATTTCTTGATTTTTAAATTTTTTAGTGTTCTATCATTAAATAAAGGAAAATGATCTTGTTGAAGCTACCAAGAAGTTACTATTGAAGGTTTGTGGTTAAATATTAACAACTTGTTACCGGTTTTTCTCACAAGGATCCTCAGATGCTGAGAAATATAGCAAATTACACAAAAAGACTTATCACTTATCAGAGCGGATGTAAAACTTTCGTTAAACTGCTTTTAGATGAAAATCAAAACAACCTTAACATTAAAACAATGTTTTTAATACCTTGAATTATATAGAATGCTTAAAAAAAAATTGTTGTTCTTATTTTATAATATAAGATTTTATAAGATAAGATTTTTAGTTTTAAAATCTAAAATTAGTTAACTAAATATTACAAAAATAGTGATAAAAATAAAGCATGGTTACTGATGAATAATATGCTGCATCAAAATATAGGTCTTATATGAATTATTTATTATTAATTGGGGTGAATGTGGGTGGCAGGAAAGTCAAGCACTGCGACCTGAAAGATCTATTGTGCCCACCCACGGAAAGGAGGACAGACGGAGAGAAAGACTGAGAAAGTACGGTGGACGACTCGCAGGGGAAATGGGAGAACCCCGAGAAAACCTACCCAGCGCGGATCGTCCACCCTTACGAAACCTACATGAGAACCGAACCTCGGAACTCAAAGGTGAGAGGCCAGTGTCTTAGCGACAACGCCAACCGCTTATATGAAACAGCAGCAGCTCATAAGATATTTTGTATCTCCTTTGTCTTTTTCTGAGATTAAAATGTGATCCTAGTGATGCTGTGGAAAACCTTAATGTAATCTTTTGCTTATAAAATAATAATAATAATAGTAATAATAATGACATGCTTAATATAAACACAATGGTCTTTTTAGCTAGGAATACTGTCTTGTATTGATGGCAAAGAAGATTATTACGAAAAATCGATTGTAGATATTAATTATTGTCATCAATTCTTTCATAAATTGAATACCAACAGTATTTTCTATTGGAATATGAAAGTGAGTTTAAATTGAGATTCCTGCTTAAAGAATGTATAAGCAAAAAATTAAGATATCTGTAAAATACACTCTAAATTCGTTATAGTTTATTCTGTATAAAACAAAACAAAATTACATTATTCCATATCATCGAATGGAGAAATCAACTCGGAAAGTAAAGGATACTGTTCATTTTCATTTATTTTCATTGTAATACAATTTTTATTACTAGAATTTTATTGTTTTAGAATAAATTATTAGTAATTTGTTTTGTAATTAATCTTAATTTTAATTAATTTAAGAGCAAATCTGACTTAATTAAATTTTAAACAGTTAAGAAGATAAATAAAATTGCTTAAAAAAAAAAACAAAAAAAAAAAAACAAACAAAGAACTCGTGTAAGAAAACTTGTATTTTGATATAAGTTGTATTAATATTTACTTAAACTTTTTTCTAACTTTTGATCTTATGTGAGTGTTTGTATTTTTTTTAAAAATTAAGTAAATGATAGAATTCAAGTTTTTGAACTGACTTTATAAAATTCTCTTGTGTGAGTTGGTTGACAATGGAATTGATGTCACCGTCCACCAAGACTCCTGACAAAGAAGGAAAAAAAGTGCATCACATGGGAATAACATCTGAAGGTCATAAAACCACGTCCAATTATTGTATTTCTCGGTTCCAAATTATCGTTTTTCAAGTTAAAGCTTCCTCCTAATTCTGCTCGAAAGGAAATCAACGATTCAATAATTTTCAAGAGAATCATCTGAATATGTTAAGTAAAATCATAACATTCCATTATCTTCAAATTTATAAAATAAGTCCTACTTTCCAATTAGTATCCAACATTTAAATACAGAATTATTTTTATAATAAAATCTTTTACTTGTGTTGCTGAAGTTGTAGTGATAAAAAGATTACACACATTAAAATATATTTAAAAAGGTTAAAATGCAACATGTTTGTTTCATCTACGTATCGCCCGAACACATCCACGTACGGGGATGAAACATGTTTTATTTTAACCTTTTTAATATATTTTAATGTGTGTAATCGCTTTATCACTAGAATTATTTTTCTTATTAAGCAATTTTATGTTATTGTTGCATTCGAATTTTTTTCTACGCTTATTAATTAGGAAAATAAAAAAAAAAACTCCAATCTACTCTAATATATATATAAAAGGTAACTTAGAATTCTAAGATCTAATTATTTTCTCTCTTTTTTGAAGTAACAGGGCAAAGGTTTACGAATTGATTTCCTCAGACTGGAAATAATAGAAAAGCAAATCTCGCACAAAAGATCAGAAGAAGAAAACAACTTACAATTCGCATCGCAACGTGAAGATAACTAATAAATGGATATTTTTTAAAAAGTGAATTAAAATATAAATATTGAAGATGTAAGTAAATACTAACCATAAACAAAGCGATCGTTAGAATATTTAATTTCATCGCTCTCAGCTAAAGAAATTTTCTAATTCCAAAATATGAGAGTGAGATTGACTCCAGAATCAAGGTGTGTGAGTGTGTGAGGGAAGACCTATATCCAGAAATGGCTACAAAAAGGGTTAAAAAAAAAGAAATACTGAATAGACAAGCATGAATAGGTTTTGCATTTTATTACAGTTGAACAAATAAGGGAGTGAATATTTTATCCAAACAAAATAATTTAAGTAACCATTCTTTAAAAGGTGTAATTTTCCAACTGCGAAATGCTCGAGATAAAAAGAGTTTGAAATACTAATGCTGTAGTCTGAGATATAATCTGTTTTTTACATACTTTGAATTTCAACATTTAAAACTTAATGAATCATTTCTTAACGGATATCAATCAGTTAAAAAGAATAAAAACAAACTAATATAAATTTTTAAAAAATAATATATATGTAAAGTCATTTCAAGAAATTCTTTTATTCTTAAGAATCATCCAATGGTTACCCCAGTGATATGAACAAAATTACTTCATTTAAAAGAAGAAGAAAATGATCTCCAAATTAAATTATTTATTCCTTTTGATTGAAAGTTCTTCCAATTCCCTGTTTGGATACTTTGTATGGTTGTGAGTTAAGTGCCGGAAGCCTTTTACTATTAATCCATTGCGTCTTTTCTTTTATTTGCTTTCTTTCCATATCCTTCAGGCAACCATTGGTTCATCGTGATTTGAGATCTTTTTGTTTACACAAAAGAGAAAGAAAAGCTTCCACTGTCTCTAATATCCATTTCTTTGATCAACGGACCATTTGTAAATGTCTCCAATTTCCTCATTAACAAAATTCCCTTAGACATATCTAGAAACACATTCGATGTCACATTAAACTTAAAGAAATTTAAGTGTTTATTTTTAACTTTTTGTTTTTGTTTTTTTTTACTTCATGCTAATGACTTTCTTTCCTAAGTAAAATAAAAATAACTTATTTTAAAAATCTGAATTCCTAGTTTTATTTCTTATTAGTATTTCTTTGTTTATTCTTGATAAGTGAACGGTTTTGTTGCTTTTAACTGATTCTTACAGTTAAGAAGGACAACAGAGTTAATCAAAGTATATCAATTAAAGTATTAAAGCCTTTTTCTCAACAAGCAAATAACGTAAGTGGAATGAAGTTGAGGTGGGAGGAGGGCCAGTCCAAGGCGAATAAATGCTTAAATTTAAAAACTCAATCAAAAGATCAACCATAACCCAACCCTCTTTCTTTTGGACGATTCCATTGTTTTGGTCGTCTTTTCTAGTCTAAGAATATTCCTTTGAAGTTTACGAACAGAAACAAAAAAAAAGTAGCTTATTTTGTTATTAGCTTGATAAACTGCTTTGGTTTCATATTACCCACACAAAATTACCCACATAAAATAAATTTCTTGAGTTTAACAATCATTACTAGAATTAATTCTTTTGTTTGTTAGCTAATTAATGAATTGCCCAAACATTGTATGAGTATATATATATATATAGCAATCTGAAAATATATTACATGTAAATATATCTTGGTACAAGTGTTTTGCCTAACTTTCTCGAAACAAATAAACTGAAAAGAAAGTGTCTTTCTTTTCTTTAAGTTTTCTTCTGATAGAAATATAAGTCAACGCTGTCTTCACTTAAAGAATCTACATCCCTGGACGCCATTACAGATTTCTACAACAAAACTAATTGTCACAAAACAGTTACAAAGAAATTTACTTTTACAAAATCCTTACCTAAACAACAGCAATGATCGTCATTGAAAGCTCTGCTAGCAACTTTATGGATTGAAGTTTACTAAAACATACGCAGTGTTTTTGGATTTTTTTTTTTATAATATCCTTATATATTATTTCTCAAAGGTGTTTTCGTGTCGGTATGGCATATTTCCCTTAAGACTTCATCAAAATCAATGATTGAGACATCATTTTGAAGATTACGTTCCCCGCTAATGACGAAAAATAAACAAATTGTTTAAAATTAATGTTTTCGTTAAAAACTTTATTTTAAAGACCTTTTTATAAAAATGTACACACGCTTTAACAGAAGCGACTTATTTTTCGAAAGCGAAACAAAATTTCAAATAATGCTGAAGCGTCGTAACTTCTAATACATCCTTTTTGGAATAAAAATGCACTTTAAAAATATATTTCATCGTTTATTTAATAAGAACAGATAAAAAAACAAACAAAGATTTATGTTTTAATAAAAATAAACGACTTATTACAATAAAAAACATAACAATTTGTCAACTTCTCATATATTATTTCTCAAAGGTGTTTTTTTTATCTCACTTAATACTTCATAAAAATCAATGATTGAGATATTTTGAAGATTACGTTCACCGCTAATGACGAAAAATAAACAAACTTTAAATTATTGTTTTCGTTAAAAAACTTTATTTTAAAAACCTTTTTATAAAAATGTAGAAGATGCAATCTATTGATAATCTGTTCATTTATTTATTTCCACATTACCATTCGGCGACTGATCAAGATACCATGCGAATTATTCGCACGGGTCAACTAGTAAATTTTTATTTTTCTTTGGGAGGTTTTACAAGGATGGAAATTGATGATTTCAACCTGGAATCTCTAAATGGAGTCGAACACGTCCCAGAATCTGTCCCAAAGGTTTAAATTTATTTATTATTATTTTTTATTTATTTTATTTTTTTTTGAAAAATTGGAATGAAATCTTTTGACGACAAAAAATAATAGTATCAAAGTTAATAGCTGCAGCTCCCTCATGTAATATCAATTTGAGAATTTATTGTAAAGTATAGATTGAATTGGGCTTCATTTACCAAAAACGGAAAGTTTGTTGATGCATCGAAAAATGCCTGACTCTGATCTTTAAATATGGCAGATTTTAATTTTCTTCTGATCAAACAAAAAAATACAATCCATATTAAATAGACAGTCCTTTTCGAAAGTCAATCTTCTTTCTTGATAGTCGTAGAATATTTTGAAAAACGGTTTTTCATTGTTTAAAACAGATTTCTTCGATTTTGCTAAAATGCTCCAAGTAATGCAAAAGATTTTAGTCAAATATTTTTAAACACTGCCTAAAGGTTTACTTAAAAAAAATTAAAAACTAACCTGTGACATATTTCGACGTAAAAAAAAGACATTTCAACAAAACAATGTTTCTTTTCGAGAGATATTGTTATTAAAAAATTGTTTGGAGCGTTGTCATGTAAGAGTTGTCACTGTGAACGTAATTAAGCTATGGATGTTGTAATCAGATGGAAAATAGAATAGATAATGAATGAACATTGTCTAAAGACGTCCTTTCATTCCTTTTGAAGTTAGATTTCATATATTTAATAATCCAAAGAAGTCGAACGATTGCTGTGATGTTACATCTCAATAGCAATGAAGACTTCATTGGCTACTAATAGGAAACTGAGTTGTACTGACCTTGTAAAGAGATCTTTAGAGAATTGATGATCAAACCTAATTTATCAATTTTTCTGTTTCTTTTCAGCATAATTCCAGTTCCAAAACATTAATTTCCCATTTATGTAAATCCATCCTTTTTGTTTTAGTTTTAATTTGTTTTAAACATTATACTTTTATGTTTAACTTAATTATCTTTATTGTTCCTGCTAAATTAATCCTTGCATTTATTACAAAAAAAAACTACATATTTAATTGTGCTTCAAGTTGTCTCAGCTGTCGAAAGATTAATTTAAACTATATTTCAAGTAAAATTAAACTTTTCCAAAGATGTCACAATCTGTTTTTCACTTTTCCAAAATTCTGAAAAACAAACACATTGCCAACTATATTAGCA
>JAFIDM010006943.1:3970203-3989205 GCA_023159025.1 Thereuonema tuberculata
TAATTTTTGTTGATTTCTTTCTGTGCTAATATAGTTGGCAATGTGTTAATTTTAATATAGCACTCTAATATTTAACCTTGTTCTGAAAAACATTTTCAAATTTTAAAATTGTGCAAGCTGATAAATCTACTACATTAGTTCGATGATGGGAAGGTCGATAAGTGACAATGGTAGGATCGAGCAGGGGGCGACAAACCCCAATTCCTCCACTTTTGAACTTTGAATGCCACAGAGACATATCACAAAGAATTGACAGGATGACGGAAGGAACCAAAATTTAAAAGTTCTATGGTTTATAAAACTTGACAGTTCAGAGCAAGAATGAATAAAGCTTTTAATTTATCTGTAACTAAGTAGTTTATAATATAGATATATATATCTATGTTTCTTAGTTATTTTTATCAATATTCTTATAATTTGGCAGATGGCTATTGTATTCAACAAATAAATGAAGAAAAAATATTTATAATAAAAGTTGAAGCTTATTTTCCAAAGCAGACATTACTGATGTGGACTCCACAGCTTCTGATAAATCTTTGAACTTGACAACATCTTATCGTTCTATTATTACGATGTTTCTATTAACAAAATAAAAATTTGAAATATTGTCAAGTTCAAAGATATCTGAAAAATGTCAAAATTTAAATTCAAATTTGTAAATTTTTCTCTATGGGGAAAAAAAATCTTAAATTACAGCTTAGAAAGGAATAAATTTGGTTTTTGTTGGGGGGTTTTTCCCAGCAGAATCTGTAATTGGTTTATCTTTGACAAATATTTTTTTTCCCTATCCCAAAGGTAAGTTTGATCCTGGGGCGAATCCCTTTTCCCTATTTGCTTCTATCTTTTGAAATAGCCACAGCTGCAGCGATTCCAAAGGGCAACAGTTTTTTCTAGAAGAATCTTTAAAAAAAGAAAGGAAAAGAAAGTTGTGGGCGACAGCGGTGCCAATCCGCGCCTGATTCAATCAATAACTGTGCTCAAGAAGAAGACAGAATGGAATCAATATCACATCCATGCGAGAAAATATCAGCGCGTCTGAGGAATTTACGGCCACCCACTCATGGCGGAATTCGCATCCCCCAAGATCAGTCAGTATCTGATTTGAGAAACTTAAATGTATTTTGATTTATTTATTAATTCATATTGTGTGAGTGAAGAAGTTAGTTGTTGATAATTACAAATTCAATACAATTCAGCTGCACATGTTTCATTAAATGAATAAAACTGATTTCTACGTCATCTAATCTAGTTACAAATTAGTAAAATAATTCCTTGAGCAGGTTTTCATTCCCTTAAAAGAATGAAAGGATGGATAATGATCAAAATATCTTTTCACAGTTTTAGATTTCCATATTCACTCAACACAATGTACGTATAATAAAACTGTAGCCAAGAGCGAAATTGAGCTTATTAAAAAGACAAAATGCATATTAATCATCAGTCTCTTCTTTAAGTTTCGATGTAAAAGACAGACAGACAGAGCAGCCTTCCATAATTAAACAGAAACAAATCATATTAGCAGAAGCACCAGTAAAAGACAGTAAGAACCCATTACAGAACGCAGCAATGACGGTCAGCTACGAATTCCCAAGTATTAATAGAAGAAAACACACCGAAGGTCTTTTTGCTCCAATTTAAAATAAACATAACATTATAAAAATTATTAAGTGTTTGAGAATAATTAGGATTCTTAATATGATAACGCACTTCAAGGAATACTTAATTAAAAGTAAAGGATATATTACTATTATTATTGTATTTAATATATTTAATGGTTAGTAAAAGATAGTTAATAAAACCAAATCAAATATTAAAATAAAAAGGAAGAAAATTCATGAATATTTTCATGAAATTAATAATATAATATAATATAATTCATAATATCATGAAATTAACTCACAATTAAATTTATTTTAAATTATTTGTTAATATTTTCTGTAATTTCTTTTAATCCTGTTTCTTGATGAAAAATACTACACGAATAAAACTAAGAAAATTATGTTAAGTCAAAACAAAGCATAAAATGTGTTCCTTAGAAACAAAAAAACAAACAAATATTATATATCCTCCGACCACAAATTCGAACACAAAAGAAGTATCGTTAGAGTAATCTATGATAAACCAGCGATAGTCTAAAGGATAAAGACAATAAAAAAACCAACCGTCCAATAAGTTCAAAATCTTTCATTAAGTAAAAAAAAAATAAACAAATTATGACATTTCTTGTTCAACTGGCCGTTGCCTTATGAGAGCATCCATTTTAGTAAATGACACAAATGCCACGAAGCTTCTGTTTTGGATCTCATATCAGTTTGATAGAATGTAGGCTATCAGATCTTCATCTTTTTCTACTTGTGAGGAGGAGATTTTTGTTCTTTCCTTAATGACAAAATATCGCTAGGAATGAATCACTCGTAAGAGTATCTTTTTGCTTCTGGATATTACTTAAAAATCCACGTTCTCTCTACTGCAACAATCTAATAAATATTTCTTTAACGCTTCGTAATCCATATTTTGGATGGTAAATTGGCAGCTTTCCATGCTTTTCTTAGTGGTGGATCCGAGGAGAAGTTAATACGATCGCCAATAATTAATCTAAAGCTCATCGATAAAATCTTCCGATGGCCCATGTAGCACTTTTTTTACATTTCAACCTATTTGAAGATCGTCTTTTATAAAAACCTTCACATCATCATTAGTCATCATTGGACAATCATTTTTAAAAGTTTTTGTTCTTTTAATATTCATCGCATCGGTAAAAAACAGACAAAAGGGCTAAATATAACATAATCTAAGAAATCCTAATGCTTTCCTAGAATACTCTGCATCTAAAAACGATCTTTGCTATAAACAGTTTTTTTTTTTTATTATTTTATTTTAAAGGAAATGTACTTGATCATCAATTGTCTAATGTTAAACCTTTCTTGTATTAAATATACTCGGCAAATTATGCTAGTCATACTTTTTGAATGCCTTTGTAAAATGAAAAGGAAGCTTTACTGTAGTTTTTGAGATACAATGAACAGAAGGTAGTGAGTTCGACTTTTTAGATAGTAATTTATCTTGTTTTTTTTACTAAAGCAACCAATGGCATAGATGTCACATGAGATTTACAAATACAAAAATCAATGCGAAGTGACCTTAGGTATAACAAAAAGCATATAACAGAAGCAAAAAATATTTGGTATGAAGGATTTCAATTCAGAATCTGAAAATTTAAGAGCTAATTACTCTACCAAATACAGAGAATAAACAAGACTGTACAGCAAATAGGCTACAGCATTTGATTGTTACATTACATCACATCCAGTCAACATTCCACTATCCCAGACCTATCAAAATCTAATAGTAATATTAAAGAAGAATCATTAAAATACTTCTTTTATTGTAAAATATTGTATAAGAGAAACTTTAACCTAAGGTCCCAAACTTCTAAAAACAAACAGAATTATGCCAAAAACCAGAATTGAGAAGAAAATTCTTTTTCTTTTTTTTATTAGATTAAACGATACAAAAATTATCGATGATTCAGTACTTTATTCTGAGATCATTTTCTATATGTATTTTTCATACTATAGTATTTCATACTATTTCATACATAATATAAATGCAATTGAAATTTGCAACGCCAATTAAGAAAAAAATATTTAAATTCGTTTTAAACTTTAACTCTTATTTTCATTCTTTACATTCCTGTATCAGCATCAGGGTCTTTTAACTGTCTAAATCCTTTCAATGTCTTAGAGAAGATTCTTGATAATCTGCTGTTGTCTGTCGGGAATCAAGATCTTCCCATTCTTTTCCTCAGATTTTCGTTTCTATCCTGAATATTTCTATTTTTCGGTGGATAACTAAGTTTCTTATTCAGCTTTTCTCGAAGAACTTCCCTGAATAGAGGCGATGCATCTGGACTGGCTGCTGTTCCATTGCCATTTGAGGTCACAGCCGCTGTTTTATGGAGTGTTCGTTGCATCTGTTTTCTCGTCCTTCGACCTCTTAGCGTTATTTTAATTGTCTATTCATTTTCATTCTCTGGAACTTGGTTAGATCTTTCTTGATATCGCATTCCAACACAGTGGAGAACAGGAAACTGATATTCTGTCGCCTAAGGAGATATTTTCTATCACTGGTTTTTTAGTATTCACTGAAGAAAAGTTATAAAACAGATTTACAAAAAAAAAGTGGAATAAGAACTGTCTCAAACACAATCATCTTCACAAGTAATTTAAATTTCAGATAAGACTTTGAAGTGTTTGACAATTTCAAACATGTATTACAAAGAAATACAAATCCCCGAAAATGGAAGATATTTTCTTAAAACTATATTATTCTTGAATAAATGAATAAATTCCTGAAATCCTCGCACTTTTATTCCTTTGTATTGATTAATTAACTATTTATATCGGGCTAAATAATTAATTAATCAGTAGAAAGGAATTTATGGAAAAAAATATTCTTTATTTATATCAGGCTAAATAAAAAATATTTTTTTCCATAAATGTCATTCAATGACAATTTTTTTAAATACCTGAAAATAGAAATCATTAACAGCTTTTACAATTTTCAAAGCTCTAGTCCCAAATTTCAAAATTAAAATGTAACAAGGCCAGTAATTCCTACAACTCTGAATTACTGTTCAATTATTTTATCAGAACTGTGTTTGTTACATAGCCTGTAGTTCTCTTTAGTTTCTATACAGCCATTAACTTTAGCTACTGTTGTTTCTTTTGTGAATTCTTTAGCACTTCAGAAAGTTTTGTTCACTTCTTCTTCTTCTGTTGTTGTGATTAAACCAACATGTTTCTTTCATGTTTTATGCAGTTAATTTTTTCAGGGAATTTTGTTCCAATAGTTTTTCGAATTCTTATTAACGCTTGTATAGGATAAAGTAAATCGACTAATTCTCTTAACTTGAAATGTTTTAAATACCAACATTCTGTTCTAACTAAAAAGAACTACATAAGAAAAGAAATTCCTCCGTTTCATTTGATTGATAAACAGAAAGATTCTTGTGTCAATTGGCAGTCGAGTGCCAACGAGGGTATTTTATGCACGAATCATCAGCTTCTTATTTGGAAAGCGGAGGCACTAAACAACCCCGCGTTGCATTTATGGCCAGATTGTCGGTCGTCAAAACAGTTGTTGGACATCTTTTACCGCCACCAGTTCAACAAGGTCCCACCCACACTTCACTGAATCATTTACGAAGGCAATAATGAAGCGCCATTAAAATAACACCAATTGCTATTGATTCGAAGAAAAATAGACCAACAAAGAAATTTCTCATAAATTCACTAAAATTCTGGCAATTTTAAAGAAAACAAGAAATTACTAAAAGAACGTGAAGGCTGCATCAACTCTTAAAACGCTTTTCTTGTTTTTTACAATCGTGAAAGTATTTTAAAAGTTTTTGGTTTTTTTTGTTTTATTTTTAAATTCTAATCTCTGTTGAATATAAAGAGTTTTCAATTTGGAAAAAAATAATGAGAACCGAACTACGTCCAAAAACCGAATTAATTTTCATCAAATCAAAGCATGGGAAAAATAAACGAATAGACAAAAAGAACTAATTATACGTAATATACAATATATTAAAACGTCGACAGAAATTCCTTGATTTGGGTTCCAATGCTATTATTAAAATTTAGAAGATATTTATTTACATGATATCAGTTGAATTAACTTTTCCATCATCCAAGGAAAGGGTTCATTTATTTGACATTTCCTATCCTGGTTAGCTGATCTTTGTTCCGCGACTATCCCTGATATTTTGAACTAAATAATTTTGAATTGATAATTCAATTTGAGGACAGTGTCTGAATTGCAGCCATAGTAGGATTACAATTTTGTCCAAAATCCAGGCATATATTTGTTTCAATTTTTTTAAAAAGAAATAAATTAGGAGCAAGAATTCACTTAATCAGTTTCAATCTTGTTAAAGCCTACATTTACTTCTTTTATGCAATAAATGGAGCATTCAAGGAAAAAAAAAACTTATTAAATTAATCATTTTTACTATTAAAATTTTATATGAACTGCTCGTCTTTAAATAAATTAGCTAAGCTCATGCACCTGCTTAAAATACAAATTTAATTGCTTAAAAAAAAACACACTTTACATGAAAATACAATTAAATTTGTATTTTAAGCAGATGCATTTTTATTTTGTTTTTATTTTTAGTCATTTTTAATTTAGTAATAATTTTTCCCATGCTTTGATTTAATGACAATTCATTCGATTTTCTGATAAAGATCGAAATGGCTCTTTCTATAATTTTCAGTTTCGTGAACTGAAGATTTTTTTTTTCTGCTTTAAGATCGAATAATTAGTTCTTAAAATATGAAACTACATCCTACACATATTAAACATTAATTAAGACCTACAAAGGATCTAACACTACATTCTACTTCTCTTTTGAACTGTTTGAGCAGAACATTCACAACAATACAATAAAATATAAATAAGCAACTGAAATATTTAGTATGAATGACATTTTGTATTCCAGCTTTTCAAAAAGAAAACAGTCAGAAAACCTCAAAATTCGCAAAAGAAAGGAAGTAACGGTATTTTTTGAGATTTTCTTTGAAATCAATTTATTATGAAGATAGAAGTTGTTCTTTAAACTGTTACTTGCAAATTCTCTTTCTTTTATTTATAACTTTTTTTTATTTTAGATGTTACTAGTTAATAAACAACACTGAATATGTTTTCTAAAGAAAGAAAAGGTTAAAGAAACACATTCTAACAGAAGTGTGTCTCTTTTGTTTTGGTTCTTTGCCATCCGGATCTTTTCACACACCTGTGTTGGCACTGATGGAAGACATCTGCTTACATCAATGGAGAGCACAGTAGGAGACGCCTTCAAAATTTCCTCGCCTTTTATTTAAAAAAAAATACTTAAGAGAACCTCATTTATTTAGAATAAAATAAAGTTATCAAAAGTAACAAAAACGTTACGATAATAATTTAAATACAATTCTAAAAGCATCTTTTTAATCTTTCTCAAAATTAAAAAAAGGAATTTGAAAATTCAACAGAAATTGAAATGCATGTTAATAATTTAGGAATCTGCCCAACGAAATACTCGATAACTGTTTTATCAAAGCTACTCCCTTCCTTAACGAATAGAATCAAACTCCGCTGATATTTGATTAAAACGCAGCAAAAGTTGACGATTTATTTATTTATATTCATTCAAATCAATTTATCCGAAACATTAAAACAATGAAAGTATTTTATATATATATATATATTTTAGGATGTTTTTAATCTTATTTTAGAACGGAAGATAAAATATAATATTTTTTTAAAAAAAAAAACACATTCTCAAAGCATTAAGAAATAACGTATACCCACTTGGATTTAAACAAAAATTATTTTATAAGTTCAAACATCAAAATTTGTGAAATATGTTTACAAGAACAGTTATTACTTTGCAATTTAAATAGGTTTGGAACAAAATCTATTTTTATCATAGAGTTACTATTAAATGGCGCTGTTGTATTAGGGGTAGATATCTCGAACTTAATGGTTCTCATCAACCAGATTCTCTGGAAGTATAGATCTGTGATATGGAAGTAGAAAAGATATGGAACTTTTAAAATGTAAATTTGGGATTATCGGTGAAGAAACAATACAGCCTATCTGCAGTTTTCTATTTTATAAGAAGAAAGACTTCCTGTGTGAATGAATTTAATAAAAAATGTCAAAACGTCTAAAACTTGTTTTTTTTTATAATTTTTATTGTTATTTTATTTATTATTTTCAACTTTTAGTTGTGTGGGTGTTGGTAAGAAACAGCTGGAAAAGTTTTCTTCGCGTCCTGTAAAGTTTGGAGAATTATCAGATAGGCGGTATTGTTTCTTCACCGACGAGGTGTTACATCGGTGCGTAAATTACACAAAAATATCCTTCCTATCACAATCTATGACTGCGAATCATAGTTGATGAGGTGCATTCGAATTCCTTCCATACATGGGGTATTCAGTCACAGTTATGATAAACTATTAGGATAAATATTTATTTTACGCCGACACCTTCTAAATGTTTATGAAAAAAACAATAATAATTAACAAATGCTTCGATTATTAGCTTTGCAGGATATTGAAGAATACTTTGTTTAAATAGTGGTGTAGGAATTCATTCAATGTCATTTCGTGGCATTTATATAAAATTGTCTGTGGAAAACAGTGCTGGGGAAAAAAAATAGGATTTCATTTCATGGCAGCATTATGAGCAAATTTCCGCCGCATTGGAAAGTTGTATCATAAAAAGAATTATTCTCTAACACCTTGTCAACGGTTCTAGAAATTTTACACACTAAAATCATTCCAAAAACAGAGAATGAAAAGTTTTTTGAAAACTTTCATTTTTTCAGAGCAGTTATTTTGGCACAAATGAATATACTGTGTTGCGCCGATAAAAGATCTAAATATAAATGATGTCCGTTATTTCCAACAGCACCTTTGTTTCTTAACTCAAACAGCTGGAGGTAAGTTAACAGTTATCTTTTAATCAAGGTTTGACAAGCAATGAATACAATAATGAGTTTGGTTATGAGGCCGATTTCAATAGAAAAGACTCATGTTTAAGATTGTAATAAAGAAAAGAGTGAAGAAATGAGAATAGATGTTTCTCAAAATTTATGTAAATAGCAAATTACAGATGTATTTCGTTACGTTTATAAAAATTTTCTTCAGGAATATCTACTTTGAACAAGAAATCTATTTTAAACTACATAATTTCTGAACAAAAGTTATTTGTTAGAGATTTGAGAGACAAAAGAGGAGCTAACTGTAGATCTGATCATTCTTTAATTAAATGCAGCTTATATTACATTTCAATTCTGTAGAAAATACAACATCGTATAGAACTTTTTATGATAAAAATCCTGGATATGTTTTAAACAAATCCGCCAAGATTTCGTGTATAGGCCTACTTACTACAACAAGCATGAAATACCTATATAAGATACCTGCAATTTGTTATGCAAACCAAAACTGAATACAAAAAACACGCCCTCAAGACCCGATTACAGAATTGGAAAAGTAAGCCTCTACATGGGGCTTATTTCAAACGCATTGAAAATAAACACAATAATGACTTAACCTGGACTTGGCTCAAAAATGGTACACTCCGAAAGGAGACTGAGGGTCTGCTCCTTGCTGCACAGGAGCAGGCCCCTTCAGTCCAATGTCATGAAAGCCCGAATACAAGGAATAACTGATAATGGCCTCTGTCGTCTTTGCAATAATCGCGAAGAGACTATTAATCACCTAATTTGTGAATGCACAGTCATTGCAGACACAGAATACAAAAAGAGGCATGATGACGTCGCCAGCAAGGTGCACTGGGCACTTTGCAAAAAACATGGCTTCCCGACCTCAGATAAACCCTGGCAACACACAGTTGAAAAAGTCCTAAACAATGGCCAGGTCAAGATCTTGTGGGACTTTCGAATACAGACAGATCACCACATTACAGCTAATACCCCTGATACCACTGTGGTTGAACAAGAACACACCACCTTGATAGACATCGCCATCCCTGGAGACTGCCGAGTACAGGAGAAAGAGCAAGAGAAGATAGAGAAATACAGGACTCTGGCGCTAGAAACTTCCCGACTTTGGCACAAAACACAACAGTGCTGCCCATAGTCATCGGCGCACTCGGCACAATCTCTCCCAAATTTACGGACTATTACGACAGACTTGGAACAACAGCAATAACATCAGCTGAGTTACAAAAAACCGCCATCATTGGCACAGCAAGTATTTTACGTCGATACCTAGGCAACACTTAGGCCCCTGGTTGAGGCCCGTCTTGCCTAGGGAAATGCCAGTGATAAACGTGAACTTTTTGTATTGTTTGTGTGAACGTTTACACTGTGTAACTTTTTTTAAAAGTGTAAAATTTGTTATATATATATAAAAGTCAGAAAGTAAAACGTACGATTGGAGGATCATAGGCTTCTAAAAGTTGGAGATTTTAAAAACTTAAAAAAAACTACCAAAATAAATTGTAGTAATAAAGAAGGTTACACACATATGATAAGACACATTAAAATGTATTTTAAAAGGCTAAACTTACAATACATTTTAACGTATCTTACAATATGTTAACCTTTTTATTACTACTAATTCAGCAACACACGTAAAAGATTTTTATTACCAAAATAACAAATCTTTTCAATTGGTCATCAGTTCCGATTTAAAAAAATCATTATAACCCATTGTTAATGCCCAAATCACACCAGCATATTTTTCAACATTGTTTTCATCATTGAAAACAATGATTCGTGTGATTTGCCTCTGTTGATCATTTTCATCATTGATTCCAATGTTGAAAAAATTTATATTTTATCATTGGCGCTATTCGAAACGTTTTCAATGATGATAATTGGTGAGCTCCAATCAGAATCGACGAGCTTCGAGACCAGCGCCATTTTGGCCATCGCACCGTTTCGATTGAATCCGAAGGCTAGGAATTAAATATCACAGTGAGGAGATTATTTTTCGAAAATAAACAATATTTTTTACTGAAATAAACTAATTCTGTGCGTCAGAATGTGCAGATGTCAACTTTTTAAAGAGATTTCATTTCTTCTTGAGCTGCGTTACGGTCGCAGGGGCTTGAGATTGCCACCGCTGTTCACTTCGCTTTCGCAAATAGTAGAGCTGCTTGAATACAATATACAATTACTTTCGAACAGATTGACAGCTTGCTAAAAGTCATTTCAAATTCTACCGAAATTGCGTTGCCGAAACACGATTTTAACCTCTAAAAAAAGATTAAACACCGTCTTTTTGTAACTGGAAAACTTTCGCCAGAACTTTCGAGCTCAACTATGATAGCTAGCACTCTGCCAATCATATGCACTGTTTCATCATAATTCGTCGATATGGTGGAAAGCAAGGACGGGGAACACTTCACTGAAAACAATGATCATTTCAGTGAAGCAAATCAATGATGAAAAAATATGCTGGTGTGATTTGGGAATCACAGAAGATCGAATTCCTCCCCCCCCCCCGGCAACTCAAACATTTGCCATCAGTTCCTTAAAATAAAAAAAATATGAGAGATGGAAATAGCAATTCAATCTCTTAAATCTATCAAATCATCTGGACATAGTATGAATACAAATGAACTGACTAAAGTTAGACTTAAAACTTTGAAAGACAGAATTAGGAATCTTTTCAATGCGTAGGAGTGAAAAAAAAATATCAAAGAATGGAACATTAGTCAGATTGTATCGATTATTAAAAAAGGCGACAGACAAGATTGCATCAGTATTAATAGCGAATTTAAAAGTCTAATCGAAAATACTGCACAGTAAGCCAGGAGAGAGATTAAATATGCAGGATATATAGGACAGGTGAGCATGGGAAGATAGCAATCTGTTGTATAACTCAAAAATGATAACGATATTTATGAATATTGAATTGGAAGGATTTTCAGGTGGATTCCTGATGTTTTACTTCATGCGCATGACTTCAACGTTAATGCTGGAGATGTAAATTTCTTTCAACAGTAATTTTACCAAATTCCTACTAAAAACTGAAAAACTAATTTCTGGCATAGTTTGTTATCTAGAATAATTAATTGTCCGTAGAGGCAGTGTTAAAAAGGCTTAACTGCCTCTTATGTTGTCTTATATCAGGTATTTTTAAAACAGAATAAAATAGCTTAAGATGTCAGTTCTGTTACTTCTTTGCGTCTGATAAACAAACAAACAAAAAATGAATCTTTTCTGGCTTTTGATATGAAACGGAGTATTTCGGGAAATTCTTTTGTCAAATCTCTCAAGACTCAAATATTTATAATTATTAACTCAAATTTAAAGTGTGTGACAAGTTATTATTACTTAAGAAAAAAATGTGCTAGTTATGTGCGTTTCTTATTTTCTTTTAAGTAATAATAACTCGTCATGCACGTTAAATTTGATTTAATACTAACTTTTTAAATGAATTAATCCTTAATCAGCTAAGCTTAATGCTGCGTGGATTGATTGTTCTCCCCTTTTATTCTTGATTTGTTCTTTTGATGTTTTTTAAAATGAGAGGTCATTGTCTTGTTCGTCTGTCCGTTTTGTGTATTGTTCTTTTTCACTGAGCTGGGTATGCTGGGCAGGACCAGACTAATGAGAGTGTTGCAACTCGAAACGGTGCCGTCTCCGGTTCCCAGCACATAAACCAAAATTAGCTCAGTGAATTTTTGTTTGTTTGTTGTTGTTCTTTTTTCTCCTAGTTATGTGCGTTTCTTATTTTCTTTTAAGTAATAATATTTATAATTATGTTAGTGAATTTTTCAAAATAATATACAATTCAGTAACATTATCTGCGCATCTCTTCCATCGTAAGAATTAGACTTAGTATAAATGAGCATTTCAACTTATGTGATAAGTATTTAAAGGTTTATTCAAATACTGAAGACAAATTTTCGGGAATCGTACGTATTCCCTTTATCAAGCCAGAATGCAAGAATCAAACAAACAAAAACAGGTAGAACAACTTAAAGTTCAAAGGCCTGAAACGTTAATGTATGTATTAACAATTCATGCCTTTGAACTTTGTTATGTTGTTCTACCCGTTTTTGTTTGTTTGATTCTTGTATTCTGGCTTGATAAAGGGAATACGTACGATTCCCGAAAATTTGTCTTCAGTATTTGAATATGCCTTTAAAGAATTACACTTAAATTGTAGATGAAGTATTTTTTTTTAAACTCTTCTATTTGATTCATTTTTGATACTATCACTATTGGATAACTCATGTCTGTATTTTCCAGGAATATCTTCATTTCCAGCAAATCAATAACTTCAATTTTGAAAGAAATTTGATAAAAAAATAGTTTATCGGATGATATAACCGATGAATTTAGTAATCACTAAGTTAATATATGATAAAAACAGCATTTTCCATCAGCATATTGATAACATAATGAACATTTGGTAACAATTAAATAGTCTGTCTACTGAGATGTTGGAAGCAAAAAGATTCACTGAGCGATGTTTATAGCAGTGACTGCAAATCTTACTGAGTCAGTTAGAAATACTGACATTTATATGCTTTCAACACTTGGTCATGATCAAGATGTCTAGTTTTTCTTACAGAATTTCCAAGTCCATACACTTTAGTTTTATTACGTTTTACGTAAGTTTCAGTGAATATTTGTCTCTGTGAATATCTTTTTTAATTTCAAATTATTGTATATTCTAATTCTCATCTGTATCTTTATAAAAGATTCTAAGAATTTATATTTCAGAATTTCCTGAAAGTATTTTAACTGAATGTGGTTTGTTTTGCTTTTTTACGATGGCATCTGTTAAGTATTTAAATTAATCCTTGGCAATTAAACTACTATTTGGAATTAATTACTTGTTAATAATAATCGGTAAAAATTAATGTTTCGAATATCAATGTAACTCAATATTTGATTAAAGCTAAAAAACTAAATGAAATAGTCGTCTGTTCATACAAAAACATGATGTAATGAAAATACGTTTATATGATGCATGTATTAAGTATATAAGAAAATAAAAAGTAGATTATGTTGGATTCGAAATCGAGGCAATCTAACGAAGAAGGAGTAACTTCAGTTCATGGGAAATAATTCAAAAAAGGCTAAACTATTCATTAAACAAAATAAGATATTCTAATTTTACAAAAGTGTTGTTGTTATTGTTGTTTGTCAGTAATTCATTACAAACAACGAATATTCTATTAAATCAGAATATTAATAAGTTTAAAATAAGTTAAATATTTTTAAATAATCAAAAAAAAAAAAAATAGTTATAAGGCAACGACGTCAACAATTTAAGCAGCTTAGAAAAAAAAAAAAAAAAAAAAGACTTTCCCCTTTGATTTCTTGAGAATATTAAACAAAAGAAAAAAAAAGAACAAACTCGATGATCGAAATTCCAGTTAAGGACTCTCTTTTCAAGACTCTCGGGAGGGAATAAGAGTTCTTCAAAGAAATCCAATCAGTACAAAGCTCTTCTTCAAAAGAACTGTCTGCTCCAACAAACGACTATTTCTGTTTTGATTTGTTTACTAAAATCGCAGCAAAGAGGAAAAAGAACATCAGTGAAAAAACAAAAAGAATCTTTTCAGCTTCGTTTTTCAAGTGGTTATTTTCTGGAAAGTAGAAAAACAGTGAAAGTGATTTTGTGTTGTTTATTTATATTCAGCTCTAAAACGTTGCGTCTGAAACATTGACTTCTAAACATTAGATTAGGGCTTAAATATAATCATTATTAAAAAAAAGGTTAAGTTTCAGTAAGAAATAAGATGTGGAGATAAAAAAAAAATCCTATCAACGTTTCTTAATCAATAAAATTCTGAAATTCAAGTTTTCCTATTTTAAGTAAATAAATACATTCACATTATTTTCTGAAACGATTCTGAAAGATATTAATTGAAATCTCTATTGGTTATTTTTATTAATGGCTTGAGCTTCTTTCCCAAGGCTAGGACTTTGAATTGGTTCATAATTTCCATCTAAATTAAGTATAACGGAAAAATACAGTTACTGAATCACTAACGATGTCTGCTTTTTATTTGTACTGAGAAGAAAGACAAGTAAATGATAAAAACAAAGAGAAACTATGTTATCTAGAAGAGATGCTTCTTCTGATAAAAGAGTTTTATCTGGTGAAAAAATACCAGCAAAATGAAGATTCTTAGAGGATTATTACATCATCTCAAATCTTGACATCCGCATGAAAAGAAATTAGATCTACTTAGAACAAGGATTGGTGGAGAATTGTCTAGATCTCCTGAGCTCAAGATGGAGTGACTTATTCCGGATTTAAGATTATGTCATTCAATGAGGCTTTGTCTTATTCTTTTTATGACATTCTGAAACTGACTCATGAGAGATTACATTTCATGATCTGCGAAGAACTTTTATTAATTTTTGAAATAAAATTGAAATTTACAATTAATTAATTTCAGAGCTATAAGTTAGTGTTTGTTTTGGAACATCAAATTAACAAAGACAAAAGAATATTCTTGAACTCCGATTAATATAACTTTCAGTTTTGTTTAAACAGATAAATTATTAATAATATAAAAAATGATCTCAATCTGGATTCTCCTTCAATGGCTTTACAGAAAATGTTTGGTTAGTTGGCCTAATTAAAAAATAAAAAAAAAAAACAATTCATTTTGAGTTATGCTCTTGACATTCCGTATATAAGTAGCTTTCATGTACGACTTAAGATTGAACTGAATTTATCTCAACATCAGTTTCAATTTGTCCTTACAACTTATTAAAACAATTCAAGCAACTTTCGTAACTTTAAATAGTCTTAAATTTGAATAATTGAGGAATTTAAACAAACTTTTACTGAATGAGAAATTACTTTTATGAAATGACTTACTCTTTTTTTATTTGAAAACATGAATAATGTTTATTAAATAATACGTACAAAATAGGCCAAGATTTTTTTGTTTGTTTTTAATTTACTGACAATTTTTAGTTCTACTTACATAGTTTTATAATTATTAAAGGCTTTCTAAAATCACTTTAAAGTATTATGTTTTTAAAATCATTTTTATCCAGCACTGTGTAAAAACTAGAGACAACATTTCCTTTTAATGAGTAAAATAAACGTAAGACCTAATGGACGTTCGAAAATAGCCATTTTAATCTCATTACGATTCATTAATTCCCCGAACATCAGAAAGTTACTTATTTATTTTAAAAGTAAGTCATTGCATAAGTTTATTGTTTCTCTTGTTTTAGTGATTAATAAAGAAAATAAAGTAATAATTACATCATGATATTAAATTGTTCTTATTAACGATAACCATATTTGAGAAATTTTATTTTTCTAATTTTTTTCCAGTGCTTCTTTCAGTTCGTTTTACAGAAGTGGAATCAAAACATCTGCATTCACACGACGACGTCACAACCGGTCTTGAATGTTCTTAATTAAAAATCCGAAAGACCCCTCTCCCCCCTTTTTGTTCTTCGAGAAGAAGGTGAATGAATTAATTAAGCTTAATTCAGGATAAGAAGCCAAGTGAACAACTAATCTTCCCATCAAAAACGAAGTTGGAAAAGAGTTTTAGCTTCTACATTCAAGTTTTTCTTCAACATTGATCTTTTAAGATCAAGACGTAACCATTTTTATCAATTTTAAATATGAAGAACAACTTTCAGCTTTTTTCAAAAGGATTAATCATATTTTTATGATTTAACATCTTAAAATCCAATATTTATTATTTTATTTTTTTTTATTTTTTTTGAAATTTCGAGCAAATTTTTACAAATTAGCTTAATTTGGTTTCTTTTCTGCCAACCAACCAATAATTCAACAATTAATTTATATGTTATTTTGTTTTCCGGATGGACAAATGTAAATTGTTGATGTTATCGTTACTTTATACATAGCCTCAGTGCTTCAAATATTAATTACGATATTGCAGTTAATTCTGAAAACAAAAGATTTTCTTAATGAAATTTAAAGAAATAATTGTCAATCGATTGAATGAGACATTCGAAGGCTCTCCTATTTTTCTTTTTTTTTAATCTTACGAAAAAATAAACAGATCTTTGTTGTTATTTAACTGCTTTGATAGAAATGAGAAATATTAAGAAGAATGGTTCACACCAATACTAAAAAGATGGACAGTAAAAGATACAGGAATTGATATTAATTGGTGTTACATAATCATAAGTTTTTATCATTCTTTAATTTTGGAAAATTAGAAGGCAACACATAACAAAATGAAAAATATTTAAATTTCTGCGAATTTCAGAAAGCTTAAGAATTATCGAAAGTTGCAGCTGACGACAACTAGTGGTGAAATTCCCTTCGACCCCTGAAGATGGAACTCGACTCTTCCAGGACACAGTCAAAAGGGACTTACCCCTAAATTAACACTTATCTAAAATGAAAATAGTTTATCTGAAGATGGAAAATAACTTCTCCAAACATCAGCTTCTGTTCAGAGACTGAAAGTAAATAAACAATGAATGGAAACAATATCACTGGAAAAAAATAGAGGACTTTGTTTTATGGGTTTTTTGGATGAGAATATCTTCAATTACGTTTTTCTGTTTCTTCTCTCAAGATATTTCTTCGAGTTCCGAAATGAAAGACACAAAGATCATTCCAAGTAAGTTTGTACGACGAAAACGAAACGATGAACCATTCTTCTGTTCCACAGCAGTTCAAGCGTGAATCAATAAAACTATGAAACTGATCTATAGCAGGCAACTGAAGATTTTAACTGAAAGAGATGGATTGTAAAATAGTAGAATATTTTGAAAGTCAACTAACTCACATCAACATTTAAATATTCATTTTGAAGTGAAGGATTTCAGATGAATTTTCTTCTTTGTTTCCATTGTTTGAAAAACATCAAAACAAAAACAAAATATGTAAAGTAGCAATTCATTTTCTCGTAACTTCATTGATTAAAGAACATAAAAATAGTACGAGGTTAAAATTAAGTCTTCTCATTGGGAATTTATTTGGACAACTGCGATTTTTCTGAACGTAAAATAACAAACTAACATGAATAAATTTACTATTTCAATAAAAAATGAAGCCGACACACAGTCTAAAAAGAGTTGAAATTAAAAATTAAAAACAAATAAGTATAAGTAAAATCAAAGAGACTGGATCAGTCTCTTTTTGTAGCCGAAGAACCAGATAGTAACCAATAAAAGCTTCTAGGAATGAAATGGAAATGAGTTTTTTGGAAAAGATTCTAACTTTAAGAACAATTGAACAGATGAGAAATTAGGATCAAGAAAACAAACAAAACCTTCGACTCTGAGGTAGAATTATTTTTTAGAAAATCAAATTAAAAAAAAAAAATCTATACAAAAAAGAAAATCTTCAACTCTAACAATTACAACAGAAAAAACAAATTATTGCTTATAAAATGAAGAAAATATTGATTAATGAAACAAAGTAATGCATTCATATCTCAACATCGATCAGAACATTAACAAGTTAAAGAAAAAAATGGAAGCTGAATTCAACTTGAAACTTGTTTATTCTGAAATCAATGTGGAATATGACCTGCATAATTAAGGAGACCCAATTGGAGTTGTCTAATTAGGAGATACTGATCTCTTGGATACCCAGCTTTGCCTATGGATCGATAAGACAAAACATAATCCCTATCTAGGATTCATTTTATAAAACTTACTTCCACTGAAAAAGATTTAGATTTAAGCGAAAGAAAATAAATATTAAAATCAAAACAAAAAAAGTTTGGGAAGAAAACTTTCAACTATAAAAGCTAATTGAATGAATCACAATTCCATCTGTTATTAGTCCCCTTCAAAGTTTGTCAGACGCGAAGCAAAGGCAAACAACTGAACAAATTTCCTTCAACTATGGTAGGACTTTTTATTTATGAGCGAATTTAAAATTTGATCGCAATTATTTCGATCTTCACTCCCCTCACCCCTTCCTTTCTGAATGTTCAGTTATTTCGCATTCGATTGTCGTAAACTATTCGGAGGGAAAAAAAAAGTCACCTGGCTACTAAGAGCCTGGAAATATTTTAATATTAGGTGAAAATTCATAATTAAAGATTAACGAAGTGAAATCAAAAGAAAGTTTCAATACTATTTACTTAAATGTTCTCTGTCAAGTATCGGAGAAATATAAAATACTGAGCAATTCATTTATAAATTCAAAACTGGGAAAAAAATAATCTTTGACAGAATCAATTCTAATTACAAACTTTCGAGAAACATCATTTTATTTTTCTTTGAACAATCTATATTACTAAAATCTTTTATTTCTCTGTCTGTCTGTCTGTCTGTGTGTCTGTCTGTCCGGCGCAGTTTTCTGTGAGAATGAAAAATAGAAAGAATTTTTTCAATGAAACATCCGCGACAGGAATCGAACCTGCAACCTTCTGATCCGAAGTCAGACATCTTACCCATTAGGCCATGGGAACTACAGCTCTCTTCATATTGCTTTTTTGACTTATCTGTCAAAACTGAACTGACTTTGACTGAAAAGTAACAAT
>JAFIDM010006943.1:3996491-4007401 GCA_023159025.1 Thereuonema tuberculata
AGCATTTAGGGTTGTTTGTCCTGATAAGGAATGTGAAGGAATGGACAAATAATGGAACCAATGCTAAGAGATCAAATTCATTCTTAAATATTTCGAAAGCAGAATTCTTAAGAAAACTCCGATAAATATCTTTTACTCCACTCGCTTTGGAATGGGTATTATTCTCTCCAGTAGATATTAGAACTGACCTTTGTTTGAAATCTCATCAAATAGTAAATTGTTTTAGCTTCGCTGCAGTTATAACAGCAGCATCATTGTTCAAAAGCATGAGTAATAATCTTATGAAAAAAGAATAAATCTAGCGAATTGATTTAGAGATATATTATAATAATTCTTTAAATAATTTTCCTTGAATTTTTCAAGGATCGATAGTAATTTAGAAGTGTTCGATACATTTTGTTCGAGAAAAAGAGTAAGAGAATATAGAAATAGAAAAATAGACTAGGGGGGACCGGGGCCAAGTGGACCTAGGGGTAGAGTGGACCGTTGACTTTAGTAATTCGTGTAGACGCTAGAATGTGCCAAAAATCGGATAGAAGGTTGGTGCCATTGTGGCGCTGCTACCACAAAAACGTCAGTGAATTCGGCTTACTGGTGACAGTGAGGTGATCGATTGTTTTGTTTTTGTTCAGGTAAGTAAATGTTTAGTGTTGTTTTTACTTTAATATTGCCGTTCAGCGATGCATTGAATAACACAACCGTAATACGCATATTAAAGGCGGCAATCTAAAGATCATTTTAAGCTATAGTATGAATTGAATACTAAAGCAGTCGATAGTTACAACTGAAGGAAATGCCAAAATGGCGATGGGGCAGAGTGGACCGAACGACACGGGGCACATTGGACCAGTGGTCCTCTCTGCCCCGCTATTTTTACAATAAAATATTTTGGCACTATACATTATATTTTTTTTCTATATTATATATTTATTAGGCCTATTATATTGTATTATATTATTACATCTTATATTTTTTTAATATATTGTTTTATGTAGGCTATTATATATTGTGTGTAGCCTATATTATTAAAGGATATTACCCCTTTAGTAATTCCTCTCAGCAAGTACCGAAATAGGGGAAGACTTCGTGCGAAGTCATCTTAATCTTCGAAAATAGCCAATTTACACAATTAACTGTTATTAAATTCTAATTAAAAACTATGCAAACTGCCACGTTGTGGAATTGGCAACATGACACGATTAAAATCTTGGTCTCTGAGGGAATATATTTTGATTTTTAATAATTTCTTTTGTTGTAATTATGTATTGGAATTTTTGTATTTGGTAAAGTCTTGTATATTATTATTGTGACTAGCTGGGTACCGTCGCTTCGCTCCGGAACCCTTGCATCTATAACATTAAAAAAAAAAAAAACTTTATTTATTTCGCAAATTAATATTGAGAATTGGAGAATATACGACTTCCCAGCCCGTTGTGGCCTTCTCCACTTAACTCAGGTGTATTGCGGGTTGGCGCCACACACCTGGGGTTGCCGCCGTTCAGTTCATCGTCAGTTTGCAAGATTATTCCCTATCCCCTAAGAATTTCGAAAAATCCGGCCTTATTCATTGTCTACATCATAAAGGAAACCTCTGTGCAAAATTTCAGCTTTCTAGGTCCAAGGGTTTGGGGTGGGCGTTGATGAGTCAGTCAGTGAGTGAGTCTGGACTTTTCTTTTTATATATGTAGATTTTCATGAATTTTGTTTTCTTAACATCATTGATTAGTTCTTTATAGATTATATTTGGATCTGTTATTTTCTCATTTTCAACTCTTATCCGATTCGTTCTTTACATATTATTCCTGGTGTTTTGATATAATGTTTATTTAAGAAAATATGATCTATATTTGTTTTCGTATTTCCATGAATTGTATAGTTGTTTCTTGTTGTTCCGTAAAGATGATTTTTGAAACCATTATTGCACATAAGTTTTACGCATTTCTGTACTGCATTGTTTTTATTCATTTTGAAAATATCTATATTTACGTCGCCAATCGGTATAGTTGGACAGTTGTTTAATATCTTTTCATTTCTTATGAATAGATTCTCTATTTTAGTAACATTTTATTAATTTGTAATTTAACATTTTGCTTACAGAATGACAGACAGAATAACGTTTTTATAATATATAATAATAATAGCCGGGTATCGTCGCTTCGCTCCGGAACCCTTGCCTATATAGCATTGAAAAAACAAACTTTATTTATTCAGCAAATTAATGTTGCGATCGTCGGAGAATATATAACTTCCCAGCCTGTTGTGGCTTCTCCGAATAACTCGGATGTATTGCGGGTCGGCGTCCCACACCAAAAACTCACATTTTTGCATTTATCTTGCAAACGCTGAAGCGTTTGTGAATAAGTGATACATCGTTCGATAGAACTTTCAAATACCAATATTTTCTCAATTTAATGTTGTCTTCTATCTTTTATACTTTTCGTTTAAATTGAGAAAAAGTCAAAATTTGACCCTTTAAAAGGCGCCATCTTGGAAACCAAAACCTTTTTTCGAAAGATTTTTGTAGCATTTTGTTTGTCTTAAAAAGATCTACATTTTATCCATTTACATCACCAATCTATCTCTTATAGTTTGGTCACAAAATTGGAAAAACGTAAAGTCTTATGACAGACAAAATAATGCTTTTATAATATATAATTTCATGGTTAAATATTATTTTAATGGTTTGAGCTTATTTAGTAAACAATTTGTGCGAAAGAAAAAGAAAAACTTCGAAAAAACAGTTATGCGTTGATTGAATGATCACGTGGTTTTATCTGTTTCGGTTTCCCATGGGAACAAAAAGAGAAAAGTTAAGTACACTCTGGCGGGAAAAATCAGATCAGTTGATGAATCTGAAACACACGGGCAAAAAGTACACCCAATCAGTCTAAATATTTCAGGAGAGGGAGCGTATTCTAAAACACACACAATTACATCCCTAAGTGAACTAACACAATTTTCAGTAAGTTGAACTCTAAATTAAATATAAATTTTGTACACACTTTGTTACATTAGAAAGCATTAAAAAATGGCGTAAATAACAATAGGCCTATAATCTTAATAGAGAACAAAAAAAGTCAACGGCAATACTGACGGATACGCCAGTAAAAAAAGCTCTGCAAGAAGAGCAACGAAAATCTAACGAAAGAAAAGAAAGAGTAGCAACGAAAAACATGACTCGGCCAACAGTCTCTAAAAGCAACATAAACAAAAAAAACAAAAACAAATAGAAGCAAAAGAAAAGGAATAAAGAGGAAACAATTACAGATGATTAGTGATGATGAAGAAGCTGTGCGCCTCTCCTGTTTGAAAAACTTTAAAAATAGCAAACCATGGCAGGAGTGGATTCAATGTACGCAGTGCAAGAGATGGGCCCTAGTTCCTGCGTAGCCAGTGATATTCGGGGTTTATTTTACGAATGCCTCAACTGCAAAGAAGATTCTCTAGTGAAAGTGATTAATTAATTCAATGTAAATCTATTTGATATTATTCATTTACGACTTTCAACTGCATAATGATTATTTTAAATTTTCACTTGAATATTGGTTATAATTTTCACTTGAATATTGGTTATAAAAAAACAAAGAAGTTGTAGCGAGTAGTAATACTTAAATACTTATCCTCGTATTCTTGAACTTTTATGATATTAATGTATATCCGAACCATACGTAACTATTTTAAATTTACATTTAAATACATATCCTCTTCTTCTTAACTTTTATAATATTAATGTATATCTGTAATATATGTAAATATTTCAATTACATTTAAATATATATCCTCTTATTCTTAAACTTTTATAATTTTAATGTATATCTGTAATATATATAAGTCTGAACATGCACATATGTGTATTTACGCTCCTGTGTGTGTATATTATACATATACACAGAGACATATACACATGTCTGCATCTTCATATTAGAGTGAATGTTCCTAAATATTTTGCATTTTATTGATTGTACTTTGTAGATATGTAGATTATATGTACATTGCATCATATTATCAACCATAAATTAATCAGATTGTAACTATTAAACTCCAGAACCTACTGACAGGGAAATTTCCCTAGTAGGACTGTAAAAACTCAAATTATATAAATAAATAAATAAAAAAAAAATAAATATGTAATACCTTAGGTAGTCTATGTTAAGTTAAACTTTATTTCATGATATCCTAAATGGCACATTATTTTATATTCAATAAAAATCTTACTTTAAATGTTGTTATTCTTACCAGGACCAATGTGCCCCATGGGGTGGTCCAGCCTGCCCCGTGGTCGGGGCAGGTTGGACCACTCAACCATTTTTGCTTTGCGAATTAATACCAATTTTATTTCTGAATATAATGAAATGAAATCAAGTATTTACATTCTTGAATAGTTCCCGATTCTGACAAAAATAAATGCAATGGAAAATCTCTTAACAAAAAAAAAAAAAAAAATTCAACAAAAAAAAGTGGACCGCTCTGCCCCGGTCTCCCCTATAAGCTATAGCTAATTACAAGAACGTTTTTATACAAATTCCAAATTTGTACTAGTTTATATTGATGTTTGGTGAAGTTTATATGTTGAGATTAGATATCGCACTGTCAAATAACAAATTTAATATTTGACCAAAGGCAAGCATTACATGATTATGTTGTTTCTTAAGTTGCAAGTATATTCTAAATCTTAATCTTTTAATGTAAATTATTCACAAATCAAATATATCTAATTCAAAAACTATATTTTCTGATATGTTAACATTGACTTGGAGTAAAATTTTCGAGTTGAATCTGTTTTTTTTTTATTTGTTTTTGTTCTAGAAACTGAAGATGATCTGAACAGGAAATTGCTCAAGAGATCTTCACTTTTGTTTAGATATCCAATGCAAATGTTTTGAAAATATTAACACATTAGTTCTGAATGTTAAACACATTAATTCTGAATGTTACTGAAAATTACTTACATATAAAACCTTTAATGTAAATAACGATTTATATAAAAACATGGTTTATATATTAGATAAGTATATCTTACCTGATACAGACATACAAGTGTGCACAGCAGAACAGCTATAAGCCACAGAATCCTCTGCACTAAACTTTTGTTTTTGTCAAAGACATTCTTGAGTCCTGGGACATTCACTTCTGTGTCTGCTTCAGTTGGTTTCACTGGAGATGGTTTCTTGTTTTCGATCCAGTTTCTGTGTGGTTTGACGATTCTTATTTGCCGTGAGTATTTAACATTTTTGGGAAGATTTGATCTGTTATAAGATCGGTTATGAAAAGTTGAACGATAAACAAAAAAGGATTCGGGTTCCATCTGTAAATGCCTTCGTTGCTCTGATAACATTAATTACTGCCAGTGTTTTATTCTAAATGAGAAATTATTATAAAGATATAAATAACTTAAAAAGTGATTTCAAGATAGAATTTTATAGACGAGAATCACAAAAGTCTGAACTTCTCCAATACGTTTATATTAAAATTTAGTGAGTGCATTGGATCATGAAATAATGTCAGGCCATTCGCCGGAAGCATCACAAATACAACGAATAAATTACTCTGTGGAACTTCGGAAAAGTTTGACAGAAATGTTATGTCAAAGCATTTGAAATGAGGGCAATAGAAACAAATAAACAGACAAACCTTAGATAGATTTCATTTTTAGTAAATTTAGAAATATTATCAGTCTTTCAAAAATATTTCTCTTGATTCTTAAAAAAATCAAGGAATTATTATTACAGTTCCAAGAATTTTTATTACGATGCTATTAAATGATTTCTGACAAAGACTGAAAACAGAATCAGAACAACGTTTACAAATGGGAAATTGAGTTCGTATGATTAAGAAAGACAAATTAAACAACACTAAATAAGTAAATTTGCAAATATCAAATAATATATGACTAATACCGTATTCGGATATTTTCTTTTGATTACACAATAAGATTCCGATCCTGTAGACAAATGTTGAAATTTTTCAAATTTCTCCAGTGAATGGAAACGGAGATGAAACTTAAGAAAACGCTTTTATGTATAAAAATGTCAAACTGAAAAATTCTTTTTTTTTTGTTCGAACGCGTATCTCTTCTTCAGCAATTCCTCATGAATTCGTAACAAAGATCAATATATAACCAAAACGAATGATCAGAATCTAGTAAAACATTGATAAATTGTTGTTCTGATGAGTGAGGAGCTTATCTGATATTTCTATGTTGTTTTGATATTTATTTGAAATGACTGTTAGGCCCAACACAAGAATAAACAACAAACAATTGCCTTTTTTCAGATTCATTTTTATGAGGAGGACTAGGGTACAGCTGTTTCACCATTCTGCTGGATCGTCAGCTCTAGCATATTGTTTTGATATTTATTTCAAAAATTCCTGCGGAAAACCAAGAAGAGACGAGAGATTCAGACTTTCAAACCATTATTGCCATGACAACTCAGCGAGAAAATATCGCCGATAATATAATGAAGTTTTACCATCAAAATGACAGACGTGGTAATCAAATAACACGTATCTGGTAAGAAAGCAGTCAAAAAAGTTAGATTAACTTTTCTCCCTTCTATCCGTAAGATTTGATATGATTTGGTATTGAAAATTGATCAATTCTAATTTCATGTTGTCAGAAAAGAGATTGTTTTGGATAAGAACGATAACGATAAGAACGATAAGAGAAATTGTGGAAGAGGAATTTAACAAGTGTTGAACTCCAAAACATTATAACTCAGAAGCCTCCTCCTCTTGTGATGCAACGTTCTTCAACTAAAGACTAATCATTATCCATTTGTAATAACATCATTGCTTCTATTTTCAGAAACACTAATTACTTATTACGATAAAAGTAGAACCTTTTACTGTTGAATTTTAGAAAGCTTTGGTAATTTTGTACTGCAATGGTGAAAAACCTTAGGTCACCAAGTTCCCAAATTCTCTCGTCTGTTCAGTGAAGTTTTAAATCGTTCTTTCCCATGAGACTACAAGTTGATCGAAGAATTGAAACTATAAATTTTAATTTTATAAAAATAAACTGAACTAACGAATTATAAAAGATAACAATACCAAAAGTATGAAATACTGAGTGGGTGGCAAAATATTATTGATGAGTGATTGGTTGTCAAGAATTTAATTACAGTTTCTTCCTAAATTTTGATTGACCCTTTAAAAGTAACTGAATAATTTCTATAAAATCAAATGGTTTTTATTATTTTGTAAATAACAAGTAATTTTATCATTATTAAACATTTCGTAATGTTTATTATGCTTATTTGTTTTAATCAAATGAATGGAAATGTTAACATTCTAATATCAGTTGTACGAATGAAAAATAATTATGAAACACCAAATGATTAGAGATTACATAAATACAGAAAAAGAATAAATACATTCCAGAAGTATTTCTACATAATAATGTGGCAGGATCTTTTTTTTTCTTGGAAAGCAGAAATTGCTTTGGTTTATTTGGACATTATTTATCTTTTAATTGCAAAAACATTAAAATTAAAAATGATATCTTCAAAATATCCCGAGATTCGAAACCTACTTTGTAATTTAACACCTTGCAACAATTTATGTATTTTACATTTAATCTATTATCTTTCTTACATGTTTCTTACCTGATCAAAGAGTTTTTCCTATATTCTGCTTCTTCATTTCTTCTGCTCTACTAATCAATCCTTAGATTGGTTTGCAGCAGTTCTCCATTCATCTTTCTTTCAACTTTCAGTTTTAGTTCTAATAGATATTACAGCTTTATCTACAGAGTTCTATCATAAGTTGTCTTACGTATTCCAATTCTATGATTTGTTCCTTCGACTGTCAAAAATCATTGTTAGAAAACAATTATGTCACAATTAATTTATAGGTCCAATAAATTTATCTTTTTTTTTTTTTGCATCATTCCATAAATTTTTACTTTTTGCTATTCTTCTAAAAATCTTCTTCATTAGTTAATTTTTCAGTGCATTTGATTTTGAGAATGCGTCTTCATTCATTTTTCATTCATAGTTCTCTGCCAAGGGCAGGTCCTTCACTGCAAACCCAGCATTCTCCAATCTTTCCTATTTTCTGCCTTCCTCTTCGTCTCCACATAAGATCCATTTACCATAATGTTGTCGATCATCTTAAATCTTCTTCTGCCTCGAACTTTTTTACCGTTCACCATTCCTTCCAGTGCATCCTTCATTAGGGAGTTTCTTCTCAGCCAGTGACCCAACCAGTTTCTTTTTCTCTTCCTGATCAGTTTCAGCATTATTCTTTCTTCACCCACTCTTTCTAGCACTGCTTCATTTCTTATTTTGTCTGTCCATTTCACACGCTCCATTCTTCTCCATATCCACATGAATGCGTCTATTGCACCAAATTTCAAATGTCTCCAATTCTCTTTTTTTTCCCTCAGTTCCACTCATCCATGTTTCACAGCCATACAATACCAGACTCCAAACAAAAAATTTTAAGAAATTTCTTGTTTTTGTCAGAGTAGATTATCTATTTTTAGAAGTAAAGATATTCATCTTTTTTTTTAGTGTGCAAGTTTTGTCTGATGAATCGTACTTTTTTTATGTCATCAATACATGTTCCATCCATACTAAATTTACTTCCTAGATATGTGAGTACGTGTACTTCTATAAAATCTCGTTATTTAGCATTATTTGAGTGTTTTCTTCTCCGTATCTCCTACATACAAGGGTTTATATCTATTAATTTTCATATTATACTCGTACTTAATGTTTTTTTTGTTTTTTTTTTAATTTAAATAAAATATTCTCTGCCGTTCCGACATGGCCGAGCAATCTAGATGGCGGTCTGCCGCATGGTCGGTGTGTCGGAACCTGGGTTCGAATCCCGGTGTTGGCATGTTTCTTTCTTCTTCTGTTTCGTCCGTTTCTCCCTGGGACTTACTATCTCAGGGTTATCCTGGATGGGATGTGAATCTCGTTCCCCCCTCCTTCTCGACTTTCACTAGCTTCGCCCTGATGTTGTCAGGTTGAGCTAGTTCCGTGGTCCCTAATTGGTCCAAATTCGATAAAGAAGAAAATGTACTCTAAATCCATTTTATTATCGCAATGCCATTCGCAAATCTTAGCTTATCTATTCTCTTCTCTTGTATCTTGACTCCTGCATTAGTAGTGTTAACAACTGCTTCTTGAATATAGCCATAAACCAATAGAGGAGATAATCTACATCCTATCTTACATCTTTTCTTATAAATCAATTCATCATATGAAAAAAAAAGAAGAATGGATTACAATATTTAAGTCTTACACAAAATATATGTAAGAAAGATAACAGATTTAATATGAAGTCATAAATTATTGCATATAAAACGAAAATCAATTTATATATTAACTATATATTAACTTAAGATTTATACTATTACATTTTCTATATTATTCATTTCAGACTTAATTTAAAAAATATGTTTACACATTAGTTAATTAAAAGGATAATAACAGCTTCTAAACTATTTTGTATTTATGTGACATGGGCGAGAAAACACTGAGTTACTAATATGATCCATGGATTCCAATCATCGTAATTTTAACAGTAGAAAATTGGCAACCATGAGTGACGGTTAACTACCGTCTTTTTTAACAATCGACGTTTTACAGTGCAAAATTAAAGTAAAATATTATGCTAATCTATTATTGTTAGAGAATCACAAGACCGTCCTATGTTGTAATTAAAATATGTATTTATTGATTTTCATTTAATAATGGAGGTTGCTATGTATGCTACGTAATGAATGTGGGTGGCAGAGAAGCCAAGCACTGCGACCGGAGGTCTATTGTACTATCCCACGGAAATATGGACAGATAGAGAGAAAGACTGAGAAAGTATGGTGGGAGAAGTGCAGGGGAAACGGGATAACCACGAGAAAACCTGCCCAGCGCGGATCGTCCACCATCACGAAACCCACATGAGAACCGAACTCCGATAGAACAAAACAGCGTAAATTAAATAAATAAATTATAAGTAATCAATTAACAAACAAAGACAACTATCTACTTAAAAACTTTTTCATGAAAAATTGTAAAAGTCTATTGCTTTGTTACTGCCGAAAACAAAAAATCTGAATATAATACTTGAAATTGTAAGAGGTATTATTAGGATATACAATTAACTTTTTTTAATTGATAATGATCTATATTTGGTTTGTATTTGTTATCACTCTGTAATTATTTGTCTATTTAATAAATTAAGGGAAAACTGTGTCTTCTGTCAATTCTTCTTCCTCCATCTTCTTTTCTTAACATAATTAATCAAAATATCATATCAACATAAGATGCGATTTTCAGGGTATTTGACTGTCTTCCTTTATCAAATGTTTACATTGTACTTTATAAGAATTCTAAAGTTTAAGTTTAACTGTTAGATGAAAATGTAACTTTTTACGCGTGAAATTTTTTTTTTTTTTAACGACATGAAAAAATATTACTCACACACATAATGAAGATGAAAACAATTTAATAAAAAAATCACTGTCGATTTAGGCAGCAATCTTACTGTCTTTTTCAAATGAAAGAATTTACATAAAAACTCCGACTTAAATACAAGAAATTTCGAATATGCAACTGAATTTAGGGACATGACTCAGAGAAGGAGACATCTTTGGTATGAGTCGAAAACCAATCATAAAGTCCTTCTGACGATCATTCAGTGGATAATAAACAAACCCACGTAGTGGATCGGTTCTGAAATACAATCTAGGATGATGCCTTGCCACTGTGATCTACTATATTCCAGAACCGATCCACTATGTGTGCTTGTTTATTTACTGTTAAGTCCACTGAATCCGACGTAGTGGATCGGCAATCGGTTCTGAAATACTATCTAGGATGATGCCTTGCCACTGTGATCTACTATATTCCAGAACCGATCCACTATGTGGGTTTGTTTATTTACTGTAAAGTCCACTGAAT
>JAFIDM010006943.1:4007501-4022646 GCA_023159025.1 Thereuonema tuberculata
TTTTGTCATTAGTTCAATTTCACGTACATTAAACTTTATTTCTCATTTATTTAAAAATATTTTGAAACTTTTACAACTTTCCAAAAAAATTTCATTTATTTCAGTTGATTTATAAAAGAAGGTTGAACCCAAAATTTGTATGAAAATTTATGAAGAGTTAGAAAATATATCCAGAATCATTTTCCTTTTAAAATTGGATTAACGCTTTATGTGTTCTTGGAAAATAAATAAGTTTCAAGGGCAAATACAAATTATTACAAAAAAAAATATATATAGACTATTTTAGTCTTAGAAATTTGGATTGAATGGAACAGCCATTAGTAAATTTGACTTTATAAATATTTACTCTAAAGTCTTAATCAATTCAGTTTTTTTTTATAAATAAGTCCTAGTAATATCTGAAGTTATTATAAAATAAAAGAAAATAAGAAAAGCAATACAAAGAAAAGTTTCAAGTTATTTACCTCTTTGTCAAATCATTTTTTAACTAATTGTTCCTAAAAGGCCAGACACGCAAACTATTTAAAAATGTTGAAAAATAATTTTTTCAATTTAATTATATAACTGGGTTTCGAACCGGACTCGCCGGCCTTTTTCAATACGATATCATCACGGTATAGGCTGCTTAATAAAAATTCAAAACAATAACGGATATGTGATTGGACGGGCTGATAACTGGTGGAGTCCCCTGGTGGTGGAGAGAAGAATCAGGAAAATTGGAATTGGAAGAAGCCATGGAATTGGAAACACTGCAACAAAACATCTAGTAGGTCACCGAGGCAGTTATTGTGAATATACGAGGCATATTTTTTAATTAAGTACCGTTTTGCAATAAAACCAAAACTAGTAAAGATAGTGTCAAATTTTTTTTTACATTTTATTCCTGAAACATTAGGCTATTTTTCAACATAATTTTCTTGTTTGTTTAAACACGTATCACAGCGTTATATCAGTTTTTGTATACCGATGTCATAGCAATCAGCCGCCGGTGAAGACAGCCAGGATTCAACCGCTGTTTTCCCTTCTTCGTCTGTTTCCAACGTTTACCATCGAGAAACTCTTCGTGTGTACGGGTCCTAATGCAATGAGAGCCAGCAAAGTGCGTAAAAGGGTGAGATTGTTCAAAGATGGGTGTGGCAATGTTCATGATGAAACAAGGTCGGGGCGATCTTCTGTAATCACAGATGATTTGGTACGTGCAGTTGATATCAAAATTCCTGCAGACAGGCGATGCAGGATTTCCATTTTGTCATTGGAAGTTCCACAAATGTGCTTCCTGAAAGAGTTTCTTGGCGGTAAACGTTTGGAAACAGACGAAGAAGGGAAAATAGCGGTTAAATCCTGGTTGTCTTCACCGGCGGCTGATTGCTATGACATCGCCATACAAGAACTGATACAACGGTGTGATACATATTTAAAAAAAACAAGGAAATTATGTTGAAAAATAGCTTAATGTTTCAGGAATAAAATATAAAAAATTTTTTGACACTATCTTTACTAGTTTTGGTTTTATTGCAAAACGGTACTTACTTAAAAACCTAATTAATTTCAAAAAGCTGTTTCTGTGTAAGTATTAACATTCGAATATATATACACGTCATCAGCGGCACCTGGTGTTGAATTTTGAAACTAAGCTAAAAAATTTTTTAGAAATCACATAAAAGCGCTTTATTATAAGAAGATTGCTCTCTTTTTTAATATTTTTTTAGGTTTTTTAAATTCATTTTTTATTTTTTTAAATTATCTTTTAAATTATATGCTTTTTTTGCCTATATGTATAAAAATCTCTCACATATATATACATATAAAAATTATTTGTTTTATACACATACATAAAAAAATTATTCATTTTACATACATACATAAAAATATTATTCATTTTACACACATACATAGAAAAATCATCCATTTCCCATACATACACAGAAAATTCCTTAAAACATACTTCAAAATATTAAAAGCAAAAGATGACAGTTATCAATTCAAACTTAAAACTTCCTCAAATAGAGGATTTAATTCTAAGTTGTCATGAGATAACTTGAATGATCAAAATTTAACAAGTCCTGTTTAGAAGATTAATGATTAAATAAAATAATGAATATATTTAATTTTATATTTTTTGTCATGTCTCCACTATGTACCTACAATCAAAGCCCTTGCAACCAATGGCATAAACCACCCCACAGATCCGTTATTGTTTTGAATTTTTTTTTAAGCAGTCTGTACCGTGCTGATATAGTACTTGAAAACGGGCGGAGAGTCCGGTTCGAAACCCGACTGTATAATTAAATATCTTAAATTTTTTCAACATTTTTAAATAGTTTGTGTGCAGGCCTTTTTGGAACAATTCTATCATTTTGACTATAAAATATATTCTGGAAAAATCAAAACAACGGAAGGAAAAAACAATATGGTTGTTTTTGCAATTACTAACAAACAATTTTTAAAAACCTAGTAAGTTAGGAATCACATTATGTATTTTGCAATGATTGTATCAAGTGTAATACTTTACTTATACCTTTGACAATTATTTGTAGCTGATAATGCTATTGTGAATGCCATCATATCATTTATGATTTTGTATTTTGTAGTTAAAACTGCCTTGACAAAGAGATAAGGTTAACTGCCTTGAAAACTGGTTTTATATTGTCTTTCTTATTTTATTTTAATAAAATATTTTTTTTTTTTTTTTGGCAAGATCAAATGACAAAATACAGCAATGTCGAACCTGATATCTGAAATTTAATTACAATCCGATTAGCATTTTGGGGAAAAAAATTGGCATTTTAAGATGAGATTAAAACTATAATTTCATTGGTTCTTGACAAATCAAACGAATATTCAATTATGTGTTGAAAAAGTAGTAAACTCTAACCCTACACTTCAACGAAACCTCATTCCAGCAATCATTCACTGACCCAACAGAGCCTAAAGACAACATTCTCAATGCTTTTGGGAACTGTTCCAAGTAAAATTTTATATTTTTCCCTAATACTCCCACCAACTATTAAATGCTTGCAGACTGTGGACACAGTCTCTATCATCCCATAAAATTTTATAAAAATCATTCCACTTAGTTCCTTCCGCTGTCAGAAAAAAAAAACGAAGATCCAACAATTCATAAGAACGCAAATTTCTTATTTTCCGAAAGAAACGAAAAGTTGTAATATTATTGTATCTATGCAAATCAATTTCGCAGTCAAAAACTTCTGAAGCAATTAAAGGATTTCTTTGAAACATGAAATGCAAAGATTATGGACAAGAAACCATTTATTTCCTTTATATTTGAAAAGTTTTTCTTAAACAAATTAATCCGGACGCGGAATTAATTGTATTCAATTGTTTACGCTTTTAGCCTTATTTTAATCTGCAAATAGGAATTTCAAATTCAGTACAGCATTAGATTTTTTTTTTTAATTACTAAACAGAATTTAGTTTTTTCCAAAATTTTTTTATTCTATAAAATTTCTCGAAAAGATTTGAGATTTTTTGTAAAGAGAAAAGTTACCAAAAACTTTTAGGCCAGGATATGATGGGTTGATGCAAATTATTTAGGGAAAAAGAGCAGTCAAAGTTCCGAATGCATCTTGGAATTTAAGTATATTTTAATAAGCACCATTACTAGTGAATTGGAATATTTGTTTAATAGTAAATACTGAAGTATTTCGCTGCCCAAAATTTAAAGATTTGCCGAAGTTTGAGGAGAAACTCAAATATGGTTTCAGTGATGTTTCAACGTCATCTGGGAAAAGAACAATGTATTGTCACATTTAAAAAAGAATTAATAATCTCTAGTTTTATCTTATTGGAAAGACAGTAAACTAGAAAACCTCAAATCTCTACTTAGAATTCAGCAAATAAATATTACAAGTATTTTTCTCATAAGAAAAATGAATCTTTTTCGGTTTTTCAATTTATCTTCCACGGTTCCAACAGATACATTAGAAAAAAAAAATACTTTATTTTTTAACTTTCTTTATTTGTGTGTTTTAAAAAACCAAAAAGAACATTAATTTCTTGTCTGTTGCAGATTTCTTTGTAACGACAACTTTAAATTGGATTGAGGCAAAGTTAGAAGCCCCTTGGCGGCCATTCTGGTTCTCCATCAACTAAATTAAAGAAGGGATGAGAATAAAATTAAAACACTAGGTTTTTTTTTCTTCTATTTTCTTCCTTGAAGGCACTTATTGTATCTCAAGAACGTTTTACAACATCCTCATGTTAACGAAAAGAAAAAAGAATAATCCGTCTAGAACAGGTGTTGTATCCTTATTAACTCAGTGTTTGTTAAAGAAGATATATTTTATGGAAAAGAAAATGAACGTTCAGAAAATCAATAAGAAATAGAAATCAAATACTGCACATAATAAACATGCACGCCTTGAGTTTATCATCAGAGGGAACGATTCATTGAAACACATTCAAAATAGAGAAACTGTCAAGACTTGACTACAATAAGTTAACAGAAAAAAAAGTTATTCATAAACATTTCATAACCAATTCAAACTCAGATAGGAAGAATAATAGAACTAAATAATGATTTGTCAACAAATTTTTGTCACACAGGTCGTCAACCATTGAAAATACAGAGGATATCGATTGAGTTCAACCGTCTTTGAGTAATGACTAGCATCATCTCTTTCTTTTCTGTTTACATATTTTGTTCTTCTTTTATAATTCATTGGAAAAATAGTAGCTTTCCACTGATAATATTAAACACCTTCTTCGAAAAACTTCTGATATTTCTTCTATTTGTATTCAAAGGTAAAAAGCAAATCATTATCCCTTTTTTCTTTTTTTTATTTCCTTTTGCTTCTCGGTTTTAGAAAAAAAAATACAACAAAGAAAACAAAAGAAAAATCTTCTATCCAAATTGTCAATTTACTGAACTGTAAATAAAAGTATCTTTAACGTTTGATTTCCAGTTACTGTAAAAAAACAAAAAAAAATACAGTAACAATTTTAACTGTAGGTCATCTATTAAAATAAAACCCAAAGGAAGTTTTTAACAAATGTTTTATTTTTTTTATTTTTTTTTTTTAAGTGTAGTTTTCGCTTTTACAATAATTAGAGATCGAAAATTTTCAAGTGTGAAACTGCAATAAATTCAGAAAAACTGCAAATGGAGGCTGAATTGTCTTTGATAGATTTAACTACTTTATCTTTGATTAGATATTTCCAAAGGAAATTGCATAATAAGCTACGTATTGATGTTGGCTGCCTTCGTTTTCTAAAACTTAAACCACGGCCCAATTTCAATGGCTTCTTACTGGTGTTCAGCTCTAAATTTTTCTTCAATTTGTAATTTTGTTGTTTTATTCTTTTTTCCTTTGAATTAGCCAGTTTGAAGTATTGGGATCATAATTTACTGTAAATTCCGAAATAATAAAACTTAAAAAAAAAAGTGAATATTTAAAAAAAAAAAAAAATTTAAACTTAAAACTCCAAGTTTAATTCAAGAAATTCAAAATTACCAAAAAAATTGGCTTAACCATGTAAAAAGGCTATCTAACGACAAGATTCCAAATTGGATTTTGAAATATCAGCCCAAAGGAAAAAGAGACAGAGGACGACCAAAACTATGATGGAAAGACCAAAATCATCTTCAGAGCTAGGAACAGACAATCATTGTCTATACCTAAGATGGACAAGACAAGACAAAAAAAAATTTCATTTTACATCATTTGCAGCGCGTTTCCTGTTTTATAGGAGATGGTCAATTTTAAATTCAAATCATGAGTTAGCAGCGTTTACTTTAAAGCTTCATATTGGAAATATAAGTGGCCAAATTTTACTAAATATTTAGAATAAAGTTCTAAATATTTTAGAACTAAACCTTCTATCAGCAAAGACCTAAACAGACCACTTCAACAATCATACTAAAGACTGCAAAAATACCCATTCCCAGAGGAGCTGGGAGAAATAATTGGGTACCATTTTGGAAAGACCATAGCATTGACGCTATGAACTCTGACAGAGATTATACTAATGAACAGCTAAAGCAAAATAACACAGAAGGAAAGAGGTTAATAGAAATTAACCATCAAATTGAAGACATTTTTCCTGTCAACAGGAAAAATGGTCTGAACTCTCTAGCAAACAAGGACCCAAGGAAAGACATTGATGTATCATCAAAACATTAAATAATGCTACCATAACCGGAAAAGATCAATTCTCTATGGTAGAATTAGAGAATGCCATCAACCAAAGTAATCATAAAAAATCAATTGTAATCGATCTCATATTTGGTCAGATGATTAAAAACTTCGTTGAAAATGCAAAAAAAAAAAAGCCTTCTAGCTATCTTAAACATCTCTTGGAGACTGAAAATTACCCAAAATCTGAAATACTTCAGTAGTTGTATCTATTCTAAAATCTGGTAAAAGTGCTTTTGAATGCAAAAATTATCGCCCTACAGCCTTAACCAGCACCCTGTGTAAACTAAATGAAAGAATTATACATACTAGATTGATGAATTGGTTTATAGATAATAAAGAGATAACTTTTTATCAAACATTTGATCAAACGTCAAAATAGACTTCTTTTTTTTTAGATTATTGCTCCATCTACTAGCGAAAGGTGTCAACTCTTTATGAAAAAAATATTCCTACTTCCTATTTCGACATAATTCTGTAGAAAATTAATTATAAATAAACGCCAATCGACTAATCGTACCGAATAAGATTTGAATCATATGACTAACGACCTTTACATTATTAATTTTGATAATGATCAGAATTGTCCTGTGAAAGCATCTTCATTTTGATATGTTAGACTCTTCAATCCATAAAAAATGTGAAGTAATAAATAAACTTTTTCGTTTACGCGAATATCTTAAGATTGAATTTTGGCACTTGGTCAAATGATGCAGAACACCATCCAATTGTTCTATTTGTGTCAATCTATAATTGATGGATTCCAAGAAAAGCCGACAAAAAAAAAGACTACAGCAATCTTCATAGATCTTACAGCAGCTTTCGACCGAGTCTGGAGACAAAAGCTGATTAAAATCGCACGTGATACCGGTCTAAAGCTCTTATTTGGATTGCAGATTTTATGAAAGGAAGAAATATCAAGGCTAAAGTCAATGGCGTTTACTTCTAAACAAATAAGGTTGGAGCCCCTCAGAGTTCAGTTCTCAGTCCACTACTATTCTTTAAGTACATGAACAATATCCACCCACATATTATAAACGATACAAAAATAGAATGTTAGGCAGATGATTTAGCAATATGGCACACATGCTAAAATCATTTAGAATCCCAAAAAATCCTCACAAAATCAATAGAAGGCATAGAAACGTGGCCAAAGACCTGAAACTACATGTCGACTCAGATAAAACTAAATTGAGCATAGGAAAAACAGGAAAAAAAATTCAACCCAAAAATTAAAATTAGTAACCCCAATTGAAAAAGTAGAATCTACTAAACATTTAGGAATCACTCTTGATAACAGAACTACGATTCTCTAAACACATTGAAAATAGTTCCAACAAAGTCCTTAAGAAAGGTTATATGGCACAAATTGGGCTTCCAAACCTAAGACACTTAAAACAACATATACAACGCTCATAAGACCCAAAATGGAATATACTTCACCTGTTTTGGCTCCTCCATCTACAAGCCCAAAAGAAAAACTCGATTGAATACAATCAAGAGCTGCTAAGATCATCGTAGGAGCAGTCTCTTCTACAAACAATATAAAAGCTCAACAAGAATGTGGACTTGAAGACAGAAGAAAGCTTTCAACAATAAAATTCACCAATAAAATTAGAAGTCAAGACAATGGCCATATTTCAAACAGTTTTTAATGTATGGACAACGAAATCAAGACTTAAAAGGTCATCAACCCTACAATATGGGTTCTTTTAATGTACAAAGAGCCACTCCTAACCACTAAACCCTCAGTAACTATCAAAATTAATATAAATCTTATAGAAACCCTGCTCAAAAAAAATTCTTCCAGCAAGACATCAAAACAAAAGGATTATATATAATAAATTCTATAATTATACCCAATTGTGTTGCTGCGTACACAGAAGGATCATCAGATGATGCTCTTAATCAATTTGGAGCAGGTGTATTATTAATTCTACCACGTGAAGCAAAAATACCAATTAAAAATGGAGAAGGCAAAATAGCCTCAAATTAAACTAGTGAACTCTCAGCTATACAAACTGCTCTTAACTATCTTTCAAACCCTGCTGTTAACACAACAAAAGGAGGTATCATATTTGGTGACTAAAAGTCAGTTTTAGAAGCAATCGCTAACGGAATAAAACTTATTCAGGATATACATCAGATTTTAATGACTTTCCATCACCTTGATAAGACCTGCACCTTACAATGGATACCTGCTCTTGTAACATTGAGGGCAATGAGAGAGCAGAGCAGAAGCAAGAAAATTAGATCAAGAAGTACCACCACCTACGGATACCAATGCTGTTGCAATGCAAGATTTTTACCTCAAGATCACAAGAAGAGTATCAAATATGTGAAAACAGATAGTATACTGCAATCATAGCAAGGCTCAGAACTGAACATTATAAAGATACGAAAATTGATTGATCTAGAAGTTATGAGACCTGTAGAATTTGTCCAGGTACTCAGCTGACACCCGATCCTATTTATTCCTGTCCAGCTATAATCGTGGCACTTCACAAGATGGAACATAACCCAAGAGAGCCTCTTTTCACCAACAGAGCCAGCGATGTCGCCAGGGCCGTGCATGGGGCATATGGACATATATATATGTCCATAGAGAGAGAGACACGACAACATCTGATTAATTTATATTAATGGTATCATATTTAAGAGCAAAGGTGGCAAGTTGAGTTTAAGTAGCGGCTAAATCAAGATTAGTTGAAATAATAAATACACAATTACTTTTAATCATAAGAAAAGCAGTTTATTCACGTGCAGGGGAAATGTTGGAAAGAAGTGAAATCTCCCATCATGCACTAGTACTATAAACAAAAATAAATTCATGCTTTTAATTTTGTCATTGACGGAGAATCGAGAACATTGTTACGGATCATCAGTAGATTAATGCCACTAATACTTGTAACAGTAACTAAATGAAATCTCACTGTTTACAAATATATTTCATTTAGTTATGGTACGATTTTCCTAGAAATCCTTCCTAGAAATTTCCAAGTCGTCATTAATGGCATCGGTAGTAAATGACTTTCCTTAGTGTTGCATTTACTTATAATCCATGGGCGAAAGGAACTGGAGACGAACAAGTCATTAGACGAAACACACAAACGAAATGAAAGCTGTGCAAAAAGTATTTGGCAAAATGTAGAATTTTTCGAGTATTTATGAAAAATAAATAATTGTAGGTATTATTGTAATGTATTATCGTACTATTAAGTTATAATTACATTTAATGTAATTGTAATTTCATGAATCCAGTTCGAACCCTTCACAATATCCAAAGTAGTTCTAATATTTAACAACTACTATAAAGTTCTTAAATCAATTAATTTGTTTCATCAGCAGCAGCCAGAAATAGAGGATCAGTGATTTCTGATGGATCTAACGATCTGAAAACTAGAGGGTGTTGGTTGACTTTTCGTTTATTCGGTTTCGTTTGGTTATCTGGATTTTCTGTACATCTGAAACTTCTTGAGTTATCGAAATTCAGAACGATTTTTTAGGAATTCTTGAACTCGTTATACCGTTAATTATTGTATCATTAATAAAAATTCCGTTTAATAGACTTCTTAAACTATTTTCTCTTAAGTTAAATTAATTAATTAAGGATGACAACTAACAACGAAATGATACATTTGATCAAAACATTTCAATTTCATTATGTCTCACTATCAGTTTTGTTGTATTTTCTGACTTTGACGAAGCTTCAGTCATTATTTTTCAATTCAAGTGAAGAGTCACATTTTCAAACAAGATGGGGAACGTTTTTCTTTTAATCCTCTAAGTAGGATTAGAGACTTAGTTGTGGATTAGCTTGGATCAAAATGTAGAATTTATCATGCTCTACGATAAATTTGAGAAGAAATTTATACTCCAAAGGATTAAGAAAAGAATTAAGGTAAATCTTATCAAACAGATAATAGCCAAGCAGCTCACCTCAAGATTTCTCACTCATCAGTGCCATTCTTTTCTCATTTTTTTTTTTTTTTTGGGGGGGGGGGTTGACAACTGACGATCCTTTCTTTAAACAACTGAGGATAGTTTTTAATTAATTACCAGCTTGGCAACTAATTAAATTTAATAATATTTCAATGTCAGTGGATTTCTGATTAATAGTTTCAGTTATAGTAATTGCTTCTGAAACTTATAAATCGTTTTGAACATTCACGCAAATCTTAAAAAGCTTTGTTTTTTTTTTATTGTTTTTTTTTAATGATTAAAAAAATTCTGTGAAAAACTTAGAAAACTGCAGCTCAAAAATGATCTGATAATAAAAAGCAAATTGACCGTGTGCACAAGTATTAGGAAACAAAAAAATCTAATCCAGAGCACATCAAGAACGCCTTTCGCACACTGAGCTATCATCGATGGGAATCAGGGACACCTGATGAGTTCTAATAAGGACGAATTCCCATTGAGGATGGTTCAGTGTGCGAAAGCATTCGTATGTGCACTATATTGGGTTTTTTTGTTTGTAATGATCTGATAATGTTCAAATTCATTTTAATAACTTCAAATTTCCCTTTTTTTGTAAAAAAATTACTCTTTCTAAATAAATTTTTATGTGTAATTCTAGATCTGATTCATCTTTGAGAATGTAAAAGCATGCTAATAATAAAATAGCTAATAAAAAAATATTCTACGACGTTAGTAAATTGGAATCTATATTACTAAAATCTTTTATTTCTCAGTCTGTCTGTCTGTCTGTGCGTTTGTCTGTCCAGCGCAATTTTCTAAGAGAATGTAAAATAGAAATAATTTTCACAATGAAACATCCGCGACTACAACCCTCTGAGCCCAAGTCAGACGTCTTATCCATTAGGCCATAGGGACTACAACTTTAAATACTCTTACTTAACCAAATTCTATGTGAAATTGAAAAATAAGTGCCTGTACACGGCAGATGTTAGAGTAAAGAAAACAGAGTCAAGAAAGAAAGAAGCACTTTTTTTTTTAGGTGGAATACCGAAAAAATCACTATTTGTAACTCAATATTTGTAACTCAAACGCCACTGAAAAGTGACGATCTATATTACTAAAATCTTTTATTTCTCTGTCTGTCTGTCTGTCTGTGTGTCTGTCCGGCGCAATTTTCTGAGAGAATGGAAAATAGAAATAATTTTTACAATGAAACATCCGCGACAGGAATCGAACCTGCAACCTTCTGATCCGAAGTCAGATGCCTTATCCATTAGACCATAGGGACTACAACTCTCTTCATATGGTTTTTTGACTTATATCTCCTTTCCTTTCCCCCATCAATAAGGAATGTATTCAATCTTTTTTTTGAATCTCAAGATTGTTTATTTATTTCACATCAGTCAGTTTATTTGTAATTCGAAACTGACAATTAGAACGATAATTGCCGAAACGTTGCAATATTTTAAATATTCTTACTTAACCAAATCCTACGTGATATTGAAAAATATGTGGGTGTACACGCCAGATGTTGGAGTAAAGAAAACAGAGTCAAGAAAGAGAGAAGCACTTTTTTTTAGGTGGAATACCGAAAAAATCACTATTTGCAACTCAAAAACCATCAATAAATGTAACTCAAACGTCACTGAAAAGTGACAATTATAATTAAAATGAGAGTCAAAAAAGAATGAAGCGATACTTCTATTAGATAGAATACTGAAAAATCACTATCTGTAACTCAGAAACCATCAATATTTGGAACACAAAAGCCACTGAAAAGTGCCACTTAGAATAAAAAAAGAGACTCAAAAAAGAAAGAAGCAGTATTTCTATTAGATAGAATACTGAACACTATTGTAACTCAGAAACCACTGAAAAGTATCATTAGGAATAAAAAAAAAAAAGAGTCAAGAAATAAGAAGCACTATTTCTATTAGGTAGAATACTGAAAAATCACTATCTGTAACTCAAAAACCATCACTATTTCTAACTCGAAAACCACTGAAAAGTATCAATAGGAATAAAAAAAAAAGATAGTCAAGAAAGAAAGATGCACTATTTCTATTAGGTAGAATACTGCTCAGAAGTTAGACATCTTAGCCATTAGACCACTAGGCCTACATTCTAATCTCTGTAAAAAATAAAAATATATCATAGATATATGATTTACAAGGTGGTTCTAAAAGCAGTCGTAGATTGAGAGAATATAGACATCAAAAATTAAATTTAAAAAAAAGCTTTTAAAAAATGTTAGTTTTAGTTTCCTTGATGTAATTTGTGTGTGTGTGTGTGTGTGTGTATGTTTTTTTTTTAATAAATAAAAAATTGTTTTCCGTTACATAAGGGAGGCTTCCGGAGCGAAGCGACGGGTAGCCGACTAATTACAATTAAAATAAGAGTCAAAAAAGAAAGAAGCAGTACTTCTATTAGATAGAATACTGAAAAATCACTATTTGTAACTCAGAAACCATCAATATTTGGAACACAAAAGCCACTGAAAAGTGACAATTAGAATAAAAAAGAGACTCAAAAAAGAAAGAAACAGTATTTCTATTACGTAGAATACTGAAAAATCACTATTTGTAACTCAAAAACAAAGTATCAATTGGAATAAAAAAAGAGTCAAGAAAGAAAGAAGCACTATTTCTATTAGGTAGAATACTGAAAAATCACTATTTGTAACTCAAAAACCATCACTATTTCTAACTCGAAAATCACTAAAAATTATCAATACGAATAAAAAAAAAAAGAGTCAAGAAAAAAAGATGCACTATTTCTATTAGGTAGAATACTGCTCAGAACTTAGACGTCTTAGCCATTAGACCACGAGGCCTACATTCTAATCTCTATAAAAAATAAAAATATATCATAGATATATGATTTACATGCTGGTTCTAAAAGCAGTCGTAGAATTGAGAAAATATAGACATCAAAAATTAAATGAAAAAAAAAAAATTAAAAAAATTTTAGTTTTAGTTTCCTTGATGTAATTTGTGTGTATGTGTGTTTTTTAATAAATAAAAAGTTGTTTTCCGTTGCATAAACGAGGTTTCCGGAGCGAAGCGACGGGTAGCCGACTAGTTCTTTTTAATATTATAATTAACTTACATCTATCTTTACGAAAAGCTGAGGGGGAAAAAAAAAAGATTTTTCGAATAATAAGTGTTAGTCCATATTCAACTATATTTCCCAAAAATACCGAGTAGGCTTCCTTTATTATGAATGATAGAACAATGATGCTTCAAGAGATCCTCACTTTGTTTAAAGTCATAAAGTTTGTTTATAGCCATTCTATAGCAACCTATCGCGAAAGTTTTGATCATTAATAAAGATCAACGCCTTACAGTCCTTTCGAGCACTACCTTCAATAGTATTCACACTGTTCTCAAAATTCTCTTCCTTCCATTGGTATAAAACAATTTTTAGCGAGACTCATTCGACCAATGTCATTCTCTTTCATCTCTCCAGTATCCAATCACGGTATTCTTGGCATCACTGTACGCATATTCTTCTACTCTTTGCTGCGACCAGTGGATTCCAAAGGGACGGACGACTTGCAATTCCTTCAACTCTTTACGCATGGCCCGCGTAGAAAATGAATCGACACCGAACTTCGTTGAAATCAGTTGTGGCAACCTGTTCTTTCGTAAACTCTTCCTCAACGCTCTGCAAATATGTTTTAAGACATGGATGATCCACTTATCTTTCAATCGCTTGCTTTTGAGAAGCGGGGGAGGGTTGTATCTTTTGCTTTGCTCTTGCCAGACTTACACCACCAATTAGGCTTTTTCTAATTCTGACAGATTCCGTTTCAGTTTTCATTTTTATGAACTGCAGCTGGTTCTTGATTTATGACAATCATCGAATACATCAAAAGTCCATTTACTCGATTCATTTTCACAGTCTTAAATCCACAGCTCTTGCGTGGATTGTTTTATCTTAAAGATTCATATTTTGCAAGAGAATAACAAAGTTTCAGTAACTTCTTGAATTCTATGCCACTACTGTAAAAGTTAGCTGCTACTCTTTTCAAAGGTGAAAGTAAGAGGTTTAATCTGTGCTCTTGTTCTCTGTTAATCGTGTGAGTAAATTTTTATAAGATGATGATTCTTCCTTCTACAAAGTGGATCTTAGTCACTATCGAACGTCTTATATAATGTGCTACAAAATAACGAAATTCGAAAATCAATTCAAAATTTTTATGAAATTTAATAAAAAATATAATCAACAACAACAAAAAGGCAAAAATAACGTCCATCTAATGTCATTGCAGCCCCCAATCACCTAACTTCTGGTTGTTTGGACCGTCATTTTTAAACAGTTGGATTCTCCGCCATGTGCGTAGAGTAGAATCTTACTGGCTTTTTTTTTCCAAGTGGTTCGTTATAAGCTTATGATGGCAAATGAATATGTGGAGTATCTCAGCTTCCGTTCTCGGAATGTGCTCGAAATGTTTTCTGGGCCAAGAACAATCCTCTTTACTCTGAAGAAATTTAATAATATCTTAGTCATGTTATGAACTGGAATTACCAGTGAAATTATCATTGGGCCAATTTTTTCAAGACATCTGTAAGTAGAGCATCGTACTTGATATGTTGTCGCACTGGATGCTTCCGGAAATCGATGAAGTTGGTTTTCTTAATCGTCCTTCAACAGGATGGGCACCAGGGCATTACTGGACTCCCGTTCGAGAATGGCTGAGCACCCAGTATCCAGTCAAGATGCATTTTTCAATTGGCCTCCGCGAAGGTCTAATCTTTCAACTTTGTCAAGGAAAAGCTTAGTGTGATTCGGATAAACAAGAATTTATAAGGAGAGATTTACCGTGTGTTCATGACGATCACTCTCGAAATGCTTCGGCGGGTGAGTAGACGCTAATCCAACTCTGTAGGGATAAAGACGGTCAAAATAACAAGAGTTAACCAAAGTAGTAGATACATGATTGAAGGCTACTTTGACTCCAGTAGGGAAGTCAATATTGTTATATTGTCCTTACTTAACGCATCTTTCAAAAAGGTTTTGAATTGCAACAAGAAAAATAAGGATAAAAACGCACAGATTTAAAGGAT
>JAFIDM010006943.1:4026828-4049390 GCA_023159025.1 Thereuonema tuberculata
AGCCAAGCCCCTAACTCTACAAGGCCTAACTCTACTTGCCCTAACTCTAAAAACCCTATACCTTGGTCAGAAAGTATGGCTTGGCCGTTTCAAGGAACTATTTCATCCCACCCAAAATATTTCATGTAAAACACGTTGCCAAGAATCTCATAACGCTTTCACTGTTAAAAAGTTATCAGATCTCATGTAGAGTCAAGCCCCTCACTCTACAAGGCCTAACTCTAAAAACCCTACTACCTTGATTCAAAAACTATGCCTTGGCACACTCCATATCCTTTACATAACTCCATGGGATTGTCTGTGCGACAGCCACGAAACGGCCAAGCCATACTTTTTGACCAAGATATAGGGTTTTTAGAGTTAGGGGCTTGGCTCTACATGAGATCTCATATCTTTTTAACAGTGAAAGCGTTACGAGCATGTGAGTCTTGGCAACTTATTTTACATGAAATGTTTTGGGTGGGATCATGATTTCTAAATTATAAAGTAATCATAAAGACCGTTTAAATTATCTTCGTAGCAACAATATATGTTAGTCTTTGATTTCTTTATAAGTTATTTAGCTTCTAATGCGTACAGGGGGAGTGGAGACAAAATGGATTACCGTATATGCTCCACTAAACGCCGAGGCTCTTATTGTCGCCGGTCTCTAATAAGCGCCGGGCTGCAGAGGGGACACGGCCAAATAGTAGCCGGTCTCTAATTGTAGCTTGGTCTTTGATATTTGCCTACCGGTACTAGTGTAAGCGTCCGACAGGTTAATTTAAACGGAAGCTCGAGGTACTAACAGATCTACTCATCTGCGTTACGATGAGGTTTTTCCAAATCGTCGAACTTCAAATCTTAGCCACTTTCGGCAGAGTTAATCAGCGGCTAAAGGAAACTAGAAATCATCACAGTCAACTGAATCAACTGAGGGTTCAGAGGAACTTTCGTAATCCATTTGGGGAAGAGATACTTCATCACAATAAACGAATATCAGAGCCATTACACTTGCTTTGCACACAAACCATCTGGGGAAGGGGAGAGACTACAGTAGGTGAATTTCCGTACTTGGGTTCCTTATCAAAAAACGATCCATTGTGACTTCTCTAACATCCTAGAAATTTATATTATGTGCTTACTTATCTTCGTAATTCTAAAGTTAAAAAAAAGTAAAATGTAAAATTGTATCTTGGTAAAAAAATCTAACCAAATAGATATCTAATGATGCTTTGGCAATTTATTGAACAATTAAATTCGACTCTTAAACAAAACTTGTTCCATCATTTGTTCCTTCAAGTTACTTTTCTTTTTCTTTTTTTGCATCCGTCGGCTTTTAATCCTCAAACATAGATTGCTTTTCTTGCTTTTCATTGACTATTTTCAAATAATTCTGGAGTAAAAAGCGTAAAGTACAGATAGAAGCAACAAGAAGTTTCTAACAAAGTAAAATATAAAAATATTTTATCATCATTTGTCCTCCACTGCCATTAAGAAAAAAAAACAGAGAGAGAAAGTAAATGAAATGTGTTTCTTATTCCCTCAGGTTAATTCCTTCCTTCAATGGACAATTGAAAGTGAATTACAGCAAAAACCTTTTTAAATGCTTTCAAATTCAATCAACAGATTAATTACAATATTCTGAATTACTTCTAATCAGTGCTGGTATTTTTAGATAATAAATCAAATGCTTACATTAATTCTATCGATTTCGAAACTAAAATAAGAATGAATTCACATGAAGGCAAGTATCAGAATTCCAAAAGGTCTCCTTAACTTTAATTAGTTCATTAGCACTTAGTAGACTTCAATTGGATCTATAAATAATGGATGCTCCTGATTAATATTAATAAGATGGTGTCTGCGAAGGTTTTTTAGGTTTTTTTTTTTTATTGTTGTTGACTTAAAACAATTATTCTGGACCATTGATTGTCCTTAGCTGAACAGCGTCCCTTATTTATAACGTTGAAAAGTATCTGAATATTATTATAGACATAAAATAAATATATTATAAATATCTTCATTTTAATATTTTAAATATATTCTTACCTTAAAATAAGGTTTGGCAAGCCAACAATTAATACAAATGTGTCACTTCTTTATACCACAGAAATTAAAAATATCTGAGAGTTTTCGTAAGTAAAAGTCTGAAACGGCCGTTTCGTCCTTTTTATGGACTCATCAGCCAGACCCACTCCCCGACGAAACGCTTAGTGCAAAAGTGAGAAGGCCACTCTCGCACCCGAACGCTAATTCCCTCCAAAAAAAAAACAGATAAAAATTCATCCCAGACTCTCGCCGATGAAAGCTCAGATATTTTAATTTCTGTGTCCTTTCTTTACACTTTATACACATATGGCATTTCATATCAACAGAAGAAACTAATATTAAAGTTATTCCTACTACAGACAATGCTTATTCCCTATGACTGTACTAAACGTCTGAACTAAATGTCTGAAGACAGCATTGTAGAAGTTCGAGTGTTGCAATTCGGTTCGCCATCTCGCGTAAGGAAAGAGCCCGTAAATAAACACAATGAATTTTATCACATTTGCTAAGACTTGTTATGAAGTGGATGTTTAACATTTATGACATCATCGCACATTACTATCATTTATATAATTATCTTATAATGATGTTTAATATGAAGAATGAATGAACATGGCTGCGTTCTGTCGTGCTCAATCGTCTCGGCAAAGATTTTGCTTTAAATAGCCACTCAAAACAATATTGAATGTATATTGCAAACTTGGAAGAGATAATCCTTCTCACTCAGTATGTGCCATTATGGAAATGACAAATGACTTCATAAGAATGAGTTCAACGATAGTTTTCAGATACGGACCGAAGTCAAAAGCAGCGATTTTCGTTCTCCGATTCACGGCCGGACGATGGCAGGCTCACAGCGGTCAGGATTACAAAAGTTTGATAGTTTTCATTTGTCTTGCATCCGGCGAAAGGTACATGAATTTTATTCTAAAAACGAAATCCGATTCCAGTAGTAGTGTTTCAGAAGAAGAAATTGAGAAGATAGAGTAAAATTTTGTTTCGAAAAAAACAGACAAACAAACAGCCCTTTCCAAGGCTAACAAATAATGAGAAAGAGTAATCAATTCGTTCCTCATATAGGATTTACAATAACTTCAGAATATAACCTGAAGATAACTTGCAGTTAGAACGAGTTGAAACCGTCCTTTTTTAAGTATCTATTTATTTTTTCTTAATTTTTAGATTACTCACTATTTTGAATTTTTATTGTGTGTGTGCTGAAGTTTTTTAGTACCCTGTCCAAGTTTTAAAAAAAAAGAATTTTACAATAATAAAATTATTTTAACAAATCCTTCAGCAGCACCAATGCCTCAGCACACTAGGACTTCATAAAAACACTTATGCACTACTCCAGAAGGCTGTGATACTCAACACAATACGCATAGTTAGGAAATTTATGAACACAACCACACATCCCTAATCATTCTTGCGCACATCTTTACACTTGGCAATATGTGCTTTGGTCCTTGACCTGCCATGTTGTCTTTGCTGGAGAAATCCAAGGTTTGAAACATACAAACATAATAATAATAATAAAAAACAATTGTAAAAAATTCAAAACTAAATTTACATAAAATATTTTTCGCATCAAAATTTATTCACTTTACACTTATCAGTTAGTAATAAAAAAGACCGAAATTAAACTAAAAAAAAGAGGAAAGAAAACACACCCAAACAAACTGCAATATTTAATTGTATAAAATTGATCAAACTTTGAAGTTAATTTTAAATTAAATTCAATGGAGTTTTTATTTACAAAGTTGTAATGAAGTATTTTAGCAATGAAAAAATTAAAAAAAGTTGATTTTAGGCTGATTGTGAATTTACAAAATCACAACAATCTCGTTTTCCATTCTTTAACTCCCTGTAATGAATAAATCAAATAGTTAGCGCAAGGATAACATGCTCGCCTCCTTCGAGTAGCATTGCAACTGTTAATAGTTCCCTTAACAGTTCCAATGCTACTTTCCTAGGGTGACGCGGACTATAGTTGAGGCTCAAGGACTAGAAGAACTAATTGACTGTTTTCAGAAGATAGTTTTGTGGTTCTAAGAACAGATGAATAAAATGAATAACCTACCAAAAAAAAAAAAAAAGAATAACTGAGTCATGTTAGATTTCTTTATTAAATTTTAAGGCAAAATTAAATATAAGTTAATAGTAAAAACAAAAACTATACTTATCATAAACATAAAATACAAATAAGAAAACAATGAGGAACAAAATGGCTTCTTTTTATTCTTTTGATAATTACAATTTCACTCCATTTGATTGCACTTAAATATATTTTTGTTTATTATAAGAAATTATAGATAAAAATATAATTTAGAAAAAAGTTAACAAAACAAATAAACTAATATTTATTATAGAATTATCAAAAGAATTGAATTATTTGTTCAGGAAATAAAATTATTTAGTGTATAATAAAACCACTGTCATATTATAAATGCACTTAAGTTTAATATTTCATAATTTAAAACAAGCTTTACAATTAAAATGAAATTTCTCTTGTATAATCGTCTATTAACTAAAATTCCACAAGTATTTACTTTGAGAAATATGAATATAAACATACTAAATTAACTCCTTAAGTTAAATAATTGTTACCGATTTATCTTAATGATTTTTTTTTAATATTAATCTATCTTCTCATCTATAACTATTAATAAAAGCCGTCCCTGGAAGGGTTCAATCTCAATCCCATTTTTTCTGTCCGAGTTCATTAAATGTCTTTTCTTCGAAAACCATTTTAAAAAACAAGAAGCTTTTTTTGAATTGTCCAAAACGCAATTACTTTCAGGAAAAAATGATCGTAACACTTTTTATGATAGGTTTAAGTGGTTCTCCAAGGTGACGGTAAACGAGCGTCTTCCTTCTACTAGCTAATACTCAAGGTACAGAGAAAAGTCACGCGGACGGGGATTCACAAGTTTACTTTAATTCTACATCGAATTTTTTTTCGTTATTACATGAAACGTACATTTCAAAAACTATCTTCCATTTACAGTTGAAAGTGAAGTGAAATCGTTGAGATCTTAAGGATCTAATCTTAAACTATTAATAAAAATTTGAAATTCCAAAGATTTGATAAAAGTAGTAAACTTTTTTCTGATTTCTGTATCAAAACTTAAAGGAATCGTAATAACTAGGACTTGTTTTATCTGGAATTGATCAATGAAATAAGCTTTTCAAGGAACTTCTATTCAACAGACTTCCATTAACTTATCATTCTTTTCTATCAAAGCAAAATTAACACAATCTTCTTTTCTATCAAAGCAAGTCTAACTTAACTCATATCTTATGGATTAAATTTTGATTTCATTTTTAAATTTCATGTTCAAGAAATATTTAATTGTAAGAACTAATTCTTATAATTAGTTTTATAAGACATACCTCGCTTTATCATTTGGTTGTGAGGTGAAAATGAGCCTGATTCAAGTGATTGATAAATATTGGCAGACGGTCAGTCTGGTTAACTACAACGTTTCATTACATCCCTTAGATTTTGATAGAACAATTCTATTTTAAGAGCCTACTTTTTAGATTGTTTTAAAGCACTATTAAAGGTGTCTAAATGAGTCAGGTCATGAAAATTCTAAGTTATGTACACAAATCTATAATTTAGAACCGTTCTCTGCTGAAAATAAATGACAAACATTACGTAAATTAATTAAAACAACGGAATGAAAGCAAATATTTACCCACATTGTCTCTAGGGGCTGTGTTGTGTTCAAAGCCAACGAAGCTCTCTCTGTTTCAAAATACGCTTTTATTCTATTAATTCAACAGTTACTGAAGGAGTTAATAGTTTCAAGGAATACTATAAAAATGTTAAATTAACTAGCAAATTAACTTACAGCATTAGACATCTCCATTATTTTTTTTTACTTTGGGCAACACTTGAAAATGGTGCATTCGCTACAATATTATTTGATAAAACAGATTTTTTTTCAAACCTTTCCAGATCCTTTCACAAATTTATTCATTTTGTATTATAAATTCCTCTGTATTGTATATTTACCTTTTTATTTTATTTATTTATTTATTTTGTATTTTTGTTACATCACAGTGAGTGGATTCCATCTGACTTTAAAAGAGTTTCTAAGTTAAGGTTCTCCCAACTTTGAAAGTTAGTGAAGTTTTAATAATTGTCAAAGGAAATAAAATGAATAAATTTACGAAAGGATCTGGAAGGGTTTGAAAAATATCGGTTTTAACCAATAATATTGCACCGAATGCACCATTTTCAAGTGCCCAAAGTAGTAATCGTTTATGCCACAATAATGCAAAAAAAAATTAAATAAAATAAAAATCTTAGTAAAGGATTTTTTTAATAGGATAACAGCTATTTTTAAGTATGGATATATTAGATTCTATTTAGAATCAATAAATTACATAATCAATAATCAGAGGAGAAATATACGATAGAGATGTCAAGCAATATAAGAATTTCAATACTTGAAAGTAAGGAACTACATCAAAATTAATTAATATTTGATTAATTAATAAGACGTAATTAGTAAGACAGGAAATAAATGTAGAAAAGAAATGATTCATTGTAATCGAATATTTCATCAAATAACCGCTACTGAATTTTACTATTTTGTAGAATCGCAAAACTCCTCGAGACCTCAGTCAGATCAAGGAAAAGCAGACATGAAAATAAGGCTTGTAAACATTGGTTTTGTGAAAATGTCGATTTCAAAATTGAGCTATTAATCTCCGAGGAAAGGGTTAATCTCTGAAACTCAATCGAATTATTTAATCCTTTTAGAATTCTACTAATCATTTTTATTCATAAATATTAGTTCAAATTCTATCCATAATTTTCAGGAGTACAATGTTATAGACATAGGAAATCGATCATCAAGAGAAATTCATAAAAATATTTTCAATTTTCACTATCATAGTATCTTGTGAAGTGGATGCATTTACCTGCTTCCAAGAATATAGATGATAATGTCTTAGACGCCTGCGCTTGCCTTTATACAACACGCGGTATATTTCTGCTACTGCGAAGTGCTACAAGTAGATTACCTCCACTTCGAGCAGCCAACTAGATCAACATTTTTAAATGTCGATTCATTATGGATTTACTAATGAGTTATGTCTGAGAATTCTCTCGGGAGATGTGATCCTGTACTGAATATTCCATTACTAGATGTGATTGTTAGATGTCATACACGTTGGTTGGGGATAGTTGTAACTGCGTTCCCGTAATATGATTGCGGATTCAAAGAATTTACGAAGGTAGCGAATTTTTTTGGTTCTAAATATGTTAGATTGGGAAACATTGAGACAATAATCATGTATTTATTGATTGATTTCAATTTTTATTATTTTCCTCAATAAATGAGAATGAAATAAATGGCTTAATTCTAGGAAAGGATTTACATTTTTTTTTAATGATAATTTGCTTTTTATTCGTAGTATTTAAAAAAAAAAAAATACCTAATAATTTTTCTAATTGAAAACCTTTATTAATTAACAAAACAACTTAAAATAGGTTTTTCCAGCGGAAGATGTAGTTTTTTTTTTTTGTTCGAGTCCAAATGTAAAATAATGGAAACCCGCTTTAATCCTTTCTGTGATCGTTGGATGCTTCAACGAACACAGGAACCACTTCTCTGTTCTTTCTAAGTCGAATTTCACCGCCTCCATTGTGTAGAACAAAAGCCGATTACTTCCGATGAGTTCCGAACAATTGCGAGTTTGATGGACAGAATTATGGGTAAGAACTTATTCATGATGACAGTGGAAAAAAGAACATCACTGATGCTTCCAATAAATTACTACAAACATTTCTACTCAGATTTTCAACCTGAGCAAATCAAGACACAAGAATTCTATTACAAGTCTATTAGTATTAGAAGCATACAAATAGACATTAGTTTTTCTATAAATAACAGAATTAAAATAACTTCATAGATAGAAAATAAACATGAGCAAAGTAAAGTGCTCTTTGAATATAAATAACTTTTCAAATACTTATGTAAATAAACCTCTTTGAATGTTAAGATCTCTAAATGTTTAAAGTAAAAAGGAATCTAATAAAAGGAAATTTGCTGAATATAAAGGCAAAATGAATTGTTTTGGTTCAGCAAAGATAAGAAAAAACTAAAACAAAATTTATCCTTTCATCAAATATTGCATAAAAATGAACCGATTCCCTAAATAAAGGACCATTTAAAGTTAGCTAATGCACCGTCATCCTATTATTTCCAATGTTAATGGCTTTCTTTAATATAACATTACAAGAAAATTACAAGCACATGTATATTTTAAAAAGTCCTTATCAATTTTCTTGTGTTGGAAGCCATTCGAAAGTTGTATTGATGATCCACTTTTCTAATACTTCTAAATGTTGGTTTTAAATATCGTTTGACAATTTTTAGAAGACTGTTTTAAGGAATTTATAAATTATTGTTCATTTTTATGCTGACCACTTAAAATAAAAGCTCCAGCAATGTCAATACCTACAATGGTTTACAAAATATAAAGTTCCGATACTTTGTTAGGAAAAAAAAGAAAAGTCTAACGACATTTCCAGACAAATATTGCGAGTATTTAAAGTAATTCACAAGGAACACCTTTGGGTTCGAATAAATAAATACATACCAAAATTCAGAGGATGATCATTTCCTGAATTCATTGGTAGCAGTAGTTTTTCTATAAAACTCTGCAGTTGCTCACCAGTGGTCGCTGTTCAGTCAAGACAGAAGGTGTCTGTGTCGCATCAGTGCCGGATTGGGGGAGGGGGGGCAAAATGGGATTGAAAATTGATCATTAGAGAAAAACAGGTACAGGGACGACATGATAAAATTCCTAGATCCGGCACTGTATCGCATTACTGAAGGTTGTTTGTTAATGTAATAAAATAGAAAATGGTTGCAAGATTGGTGATCAACCCAATTAATGTATTGAGATTGGTTGAGGTTATGACGAAAAGTGCGCCATGAAGATGATACTGGTTTGAAGGACGAGTCATTCTTGATCTTATTGCTTTGATCATTTTATTGAAGTTCTCATATATATATTATCCTTAGGACACTTACACAGCTTCCGCGTTCTAAAGAAATCTGACCATCGGTAATGAAGTCAGACACGTCATACTGTCCTATGTAAAAGATTTGCATTCAGATCCGATTCCTGAAACTTTAGCTTCTGTCCCTTGTATTCAAGAGCTTCAAGTGAACAAATGCAAAGGTTTAGAGAAAAACGACTATCACCTGTGAATTCAGAGGTCAAAAAATGCTCATCCTCTGAATTTGATCCTTATCAGTAAATAAACAAGAATTGAAAACATACACTATCAAAAACGCTGTTAATTTTGGAGTTTAAAATTCTTCAAAATCATATTCTCTGATAATGTCAATGCAAACTTTTACCAAGAGTTAAATAATAATTATAATAATTAAATAATAATAATAATTATAATAATCACAGTGTGATGGTAAAGGGCATTATTAAAAGTAAGGTGGGATTAATATGTTTATTATCGAGCAATTAATGCAGCTGAAATAGAAGATAAGATTGATTTCAAAAAATATTGTTAAAAAAAGATTGAAAAGAGGATGACGTAAGCAGAAGCAAGTCTTCTTAAAGATACGGACACTTCTAGTAAATTGGATAAACAAAGCATATGATCTAGATACACTTGTATTAGCCAAAGAACTTACTTGAGTTTATTCAGAATGAAAAGAAACCTGGTTTGATGAATGATTTCCTATTTGAATCCTAATTCACTCAAAGATTGATTTTTATCGCTTTGAATTATTTCAGTTGAAGGATTTTCTCAAAGACAATATCAGGGATAAAATCACTTGTATTCATTAAGATGGGATTATCTTTCTTTGGTTTTATTCATAAAATGAAAATAGGAACTTCAAGAAAACGAAAAGAAACGTTATTTGAAACCCTAAACAGAAGCAAAAGAATGGGATTGTGAGAAATAAGTGCTTCAGGTTAACTAGTTCTTGTAACTCCTACTATCTGATTAATTTCAGTATTATTTCACTTAGATTCTTGCTCCTTGAATCCTTTTTATTCTTTTTGTTTCAGCAATTGTTTCACTGTTTTAGAAATATCACTTAAATCCTATCTCTCCATCAATAAATAACTTCATAAAATAACGAAATATTTTATTTTTTTATTTCTTTAACACTGGGCTTTATTTTTCCAGTCAATGAAATTAAATGGAAAATTCAATCTATCTTTTCCTCTTCTAATTGACTGTTAAAAATGTGGAAATGTAATGTAGGAGAGACCGGGGTCAGTTGGCATAAGGGGCTAGTTGGCACACAGCTTCTATTTCCTGCCACCGTGTAGCTAGAGCGCTGACATTTTGGTAGTGGGAAGTGTATATAAAGGTGCACCATCCACTGTGACTTTAGTTTGCTTGGAAACATCACGAAGGAATTGACCCCTGTTTCATCGTTTTTCTGACTGGTGAGTAAATTTTTTCATCGTAAATATTTTTGTTCTGGTGAACATGTAGACCGAATTAAGGTACTGCTGATAGCGGTTCTAGAAAATGGTAAAAAAGGGGAAAAACTGGAGATGGCCGGACGAGGAAGACTAAATTTGATACGACCAAATTAAAGTTCTGCGAAAATTGAACCCATCTGTTCAAATAACTCCTACATTTGTGTTTGATATCACACAATAACTATAGGTAGCTAAGAATTTCTTGTTTGCTCATACATTTAATTTAATTTGTCATACAGTTGGGTTTTTTTTGTTCAAGTATTATTAAAATAAAATTTTTGATAAAATAAAATGTTTTTCTCGAAAATTGCTGTGTTCGGCTCAAGTATCCCTATCCATAGCACGTTATGCCAACTCGCCCCTGGGGGTATGCCAACTAGCCCCGCACCCGGGGTTAGTTGTCATAGTTGCAAGCTTTTAGGAAAAGTGTTTGGGGTTACCGTGGGGTTACCTAAACACGGATTTAATTAATGGGTCCTATATAATTTTGTAGTCCAAAAGATAAGCTATCCGCTGCATTCACGAGAATCCCCCTAAGTATTGCACACAAAAAAATAGAAAAATCAAAAACCAAAATGTATGCCAACTAGCCCCGGTCTCCCCTATTATTATAACGAATTGTAAAAAAAAACAAATTTTGCTAACTTTTAGCAAGAGAATTCTTCGTTTTGTAAAAACTTTATATTCTTTTTATTTCTTTATTTTTGAAAAAAAATTGAAAGATTTCATTAGAACCAAATAATTGCTTCATTCGGGTGGATTTTAGCTCATAATTCATTAATAACTTGAAATAAGAATTCATTTTACAGGGTTTCCGCTCTGATGTGCTACTAGTACTTTGGCGCACACATTTCTGACCCTTTACAGGGCATAAAAGTTTGGCTCAACGCTCAAGCAAGCAATAAAACGAAATTATTCTTAAAATAGAAAACTTTTTAAACATTTTCTTCAAACAAAAATATAAAAAAAGAAATTACAAGCTTATTATCGCTATTAGAATTTTTGCTCACAACATTGCACAGCTTAGAAGGAACATTGGTTACAACTAAATAAAATTAATTCTAATCATTAATCAGAGGAAAAACTAATGGTTTCAAAGTTAAAACTCTTATTCTAGTTTAGAATAAAAAATAAATAAATTATTCATTTAAGATTAGATTTAAATCAATTCAAAGCATTTTCAAATACGAAATACTTTTAAAGTTATGAAAAAAGTTCTTGTTCCCAGTGAACAAGAAAAATATAAAATAATAAATGATTTCGTTTCTACGAAGTGGACCCCGGGGGATTGTTTGTGCAGCTTAAACATGTTGAGATCATCTATCACTAACATCTTTAATTGACCTAATTCACACAATAATAAAACCTTCTCACACTAACCAGCCCCCTTCTTGCCATTATTTCAATATTATTTTTACTAGTTTTTCGATTGTAAACTATATTTATTTTTATTTTTTAATAATTTGGAAAATACGCTAGCCCGCCCTCCTCCTAATTTTCTCCATTTTATAAATTAATTATAATTTCTTAATTCAGTTAGGATTTTCTAAAACTTTGGTAAAACCTTCACGAAAAAGAATAGTCAAAATAAGTCACTGGAAAAATATACTAAATTTAGATTCTAATTTAGGATTTTAAAAGTTAAAAGTTAGTTAATATCCTAATTACAAAATCAAAACTAGTTGACTTAACTTAGTTCTTCGTTAAATTTAAAAATTAGAAGTTAATCTATTAGATTAACTGTTTTAAAGATTATTAATAGTTTTAGTTTTTAGTTTTTAAGAAAACAATTCATAGTAATAATTAAGACACTAACATATTATTCCAATACCTTCAAATGAATGCATTAACAAATCGTAGTAATAAACACTTTGAATAAATTCTGCTGTTTGAAATTAAAAAAAGTAATAATAATACGGACTTCTCATTTAACGAAGGGGCTATATTTCAAAAGAGCCTTCATTATTGAAAATCCGCTAAAAGAAAGCTAATTTTCTGTTCTGTAGTTTCCTACAAATTATATTATTCTTCATTATATTCTGTATTATAATTGATATATAAGAATTAAAAGCAAAAAAATAATGAAGAAAAATAAACAAGGAAAAAAAAATTTCAATCAATTCAAGCTAGTGGCAGGGTGGTGTCATTGAACAACATACGAATAAAACGAGATTTCGAATTAAAAATTGAAACACTTAACATCTTCATTACTTTCGTTATTTTCACCGAAAACAAAAAATCATGTATTCAGGGTGCACAGGAAAGTCCTAGTCACCCAAATCACTTTTGAACGAAGATAGTTACAGTTAGGGAAATTAGGTTTTGATGCAGGAAAGCGACCATGCGCTTATCTAGGGTGACCAGATTTTTACATTGGCAAAGCGGGACACCATGGATCAACAACCAAAAACAAACACGGAATCTCCAGGTTCAACAACCATAAAAAAAACGAATCTCCAGTTCGACAACCAAAAATAAAAAAAACACGGAATCTCCAGGTTCAACAACCAAAAAAAAACACGGAATCTCTAGGTTCAACAACCATAAAAAAAACGAATCTCCAGGTTCAACAACCAAAAAAAACAAAAACAAAACAAAAACACGGAATCTCCAGTTCGACAACCAAACAAAAAAAGGAATTCAATAACCAAAAAAAAAAAATCGGGACTTTTTTAAAATGCCGCGGGACGCGGGACAATTTGTTAAAAATCGGGACTGTCCCGCCAAAATCTGGACATCTGGTCACCCTAGCTTATCACATGAGACAAGGCATCGCTTTTAGCGGCTAAATGTAAGTTCGGTAGATGTCGCGAGCAAATGATGGCTGTGATGTGACGCCACTCCTGCATATAAAAAAACTCAAGAAGTTCTTTCCCTCATTCAAATGCATATTGCAGTAGACGGTGGACATATTGAACATGCTCTAAGGTCAAACTGGAGATTACGTATTTACCGCTTTTGCATTAAATAACATTCCGAAAACTTAGCGTCTACCGCCTTCTATTTGCACGATTCTTTTCTATAAAATGTCATTTCCTACTAATTCAGTGATGCTCTATAACTTTCTCATTTATTTGTTTTCCATATCTCTCCTGTTTCCAAGATAGGCTTACTAACTTCCACATTTTGCCGCTAGTTGTTCCGCCTTCAGTCTCATCTGATAGCGCATAGTCGCTTTCCTACACCAACACCTAACTTCCCTAACTATCTATCTTCGTTCAAATGTTATTTGGGTGACTTAGTATTTTCCCGTACACCCTGTGTAGTTTTCCAATTCTGTGTATGTATCCCTCTGTGTGCAACGCAACAGATCAGAAAGCTGCCCGGCAAGTCCCACATCTACTGCAGTGCAGACGTAGTAGTGTCGGATGATCCAAATGATGAACAAAACTATCCTACAGAGTTTCTTCACACACACACATTTTCCGATATACCACCTCATAAGCTGGTAAGAAAGAATCAATTTGATTCTCCTTCGCAATCCCAATCCAAATAAAGGACTTAATAATGATACACGATTAATCGTTAAGGAATGTCATCGCAATTTAATCAAGGCAGAGAAACGGAGGTGATATCGTCACTATTCCCAGGATCGATTTTCAACCGAGTGATGTCAATTAGCCATTCAAGTTGAAGCACCGTCAGTTCCCAGTAATGCCCTCATCAATTTTTCCAATAAACAAATTAATTATAATATTCCGAGCAAAGCACTCATCTTAATTTTCTATCTGTCATATCACGGGCAAAGAAAGAAAGAAAGAAAGAAAGAAAGAAATCCCGGGCAAATACTCTAGTAAATAAATTTAGTAAATAAATAAACAAATAAAAAAATTTGTTTCCATTGTTAGTCAAATCTCTTTACCGCTGTAATTAAAAAAAAAAATATTCTTAACATGAAAATTTTATTCGAAGTTATACAATAATAATTTTTTTGATAATAATTTATCAAACAATTGTTTTCACTTTGTGCTAAATCATTGTTATGAATTATTGATTTTATACAACAATCTTCTTCAGGTCAACAACTGAAATCAATCGATAGCCATTGACTATTCGTAACTAAAAGTTAAACACTGTTTTCTGGGTCCAAACTGATGTCCCTCATACAATAGAAAATCCTTAACTAGTCCTTATTAGAAACGCTTTCGTCTTGTTAGTATTTAATCACTAAGGAATTTTTTTCCAAGAAAACAAAAAAGAAAAATCAATTAAAATATTGTATTTTTTAAGTCTATTGATAAATGTCTGTTCTTCGGTAGGAGACAATTCAACTCATTTGGTTGGAATTTCATGACGTGTATTAAGCGATTGGCAGAAATTTATTTGTTTAAAATTGAAACACGATTAATTATTTCACTCGTAGCTAATTTTGATCGCATTTTCCTTTTTACTCAAAGATCTAAACTTTTTTACAAAATATCCAAATTTTACGACATTTTTTATTTCAATCGAATAATCGAAATCACGCTTTTTGGGATTATTGATAAATTTATTTCAATTTTTAAATATTTTAAGTTCTTTGCGAATAAGTCAGTAAAATGCGCTTGTTGATAAAAGCTATCCACCCATTTCCGAAGAACTTGGAACCTTAAACGGATCTTCGTGGAACTTAGTGGTGTTATTTATGAACTTTGGCATTTTCATTTTTCTGGGTGTGGTTCCTTGTGAATTAATTCGTGGTTCCTGGAAGGAACAAAAATAAACCCAGAAAACCATTCAAAACAAACAAAGAATTTCTATCAATTTTCAGTCGATTCCATTTTATCATTGAAATATGTTCGGATCTGATAAGGAATTGAAGACGGAGTTTTTGCTGATTTACAAAAGCTTCATTATTTGTGGTTTGATTCTATCAAATACTTTTGCTTTATTTTCACGGCTTTAAAAAGGAAGAAAAATAAAAATCATTTTAAGAGATTTTCTTCTTGCTTTATTCATTTTTGGTAAATGTCGAGTCAAAACTCTTTTGTAAGTCAGCTTTTAAATGTTTTTGCTTAAACTCTAAATAAATTGAATTTAATTCACTTATTTTTCATTGTCCTTGATATTGTTATTGTGGGATTGGAACTTTAAACAAATTTCCTTCCCATAACACTAATTAAGTCCACCTTAACGAACCAACACCACTCATTACAGAACGAAAGATTATCAAACAAAAATTATGCCCCTTCCCTCCCCCGCATAATCTACTTCCTACTCAATTCCCTTTCCTTATGTGTTCGAATGTTGGTGCAGATTTTCTTCCAGATCTGCTGCCCCATGGAATCACGTATTCTCATGATTTCCTCGTGTCCACTCAATCTTTCTTTCCAATTTCCTAACCCCCACCCTCTCTTGTAGATCTTCCTTCGATTCTGACTCGAACAGATTCAACTCAATATTATTAGTTTTATTATTAATACATCTATTTAATTATTTTTCGTGACTCATTTTTCATGAAAATGGTTCATGGAAGGGATTGGCTTGAATGGAAAAAGAGAAAAAGTAACAATTTGGGAAAGTCGTCATCTACAGAAAATACAAAAGAAATCAAGTAACTGTTTCTGATCGTTTTAATACAGGATTACCTCAGATTGCAAAAACCAATAGAAACAATAATCATTAACATTTTATTTTGTTATTTATTCATTTATTGGCTTTCAAAAAAATATAAATCTATTCTTCACTTTCCTATAAAACAGAAATTAGAAAACAAATTAAAGAAATTTTTTTTTAGCAAAGTTTAAACAATAGAGTTAATGATTTAAAATGAGGAAAATATTCTTTGAAAATTAATCTTCTGTTGCTGCAGGATTTCGGCGTTTGTTTCGTGTTTGTTTGTTTTTTATTTTCCATTCTTTATTTTAAATTCATTATTTTTTTTTGCACAACAACGAAAAAGTAAAAAGAAAGAAAAGCACAAGAAGAAACTTCCAAAACCTTATCGTATTGAGACAGTTCCTGTGAATCAGAATTCATCTACAATTCATCTTGTAAGTGTAGAAGGCTTCCAAGTGGATGGTCAAGGACTAAACAAAAGTAAACAATGTTCTTTCAAAATTGGAAGCTTTAAGGTTTAAAAGAAGAAATTGGCTTCAAATCTTACAAATATGACAGATGGAAAACGAAATAGAAGATATAAAAAATGAACTTGAATTTAGTTGAAATGGCGTTGTTATATTTTTTTAACTAAAAGGTTGGAATCGAATACTCTCATTTAAATAAATACAAAGCTAAAAACGAAAGCTACTTCTTTATGTATATTACATTATATATTTTATATTATTTATATTATGTATATTATATTACGTATATTATTTATTTTACAATAAAAAAAAATAAAGACAGAAGAAGGATAAAGACAAAAAAGGAAAATACAAAATATTAATGATTAACCATTGAAATTGAACTGAAAGTATTTTATTATTACTTTTTACAAACATAAACCTTTAAAACCCTGAAATTAAGTTCATTCGCCTTTCCTTCGAATCTACCTCATTACATCAGTATTAGGACAAAACAGACAACGAATCATTAAGAGAAAAATACTAATTCAGAAGTGTATCTTTTTATCTGAATAACCAATCAATGGAAGTTAGAATTACTTAGGTTGTAAATAATAACAATTTAAATGAACAGTAAATCAGTTTATTTATATTTAATTAATCGCAATGGACTTTTATAAATAGAGATAATACAAAAGAGATTATTCATCCACATGGAAGTATTTCAATTAGGTATTTTTCCAGATTTTTTTTTCATATTTCTCAAGTAATTAATCTTACAAGCGTTATTATAACTTCAAAATTTAAAAAAATAAACTAAATTTTAAAAAAGTTTAGGCTATTTTTTATTTTAAATTTAACGTCACAGTTGGTAAAAAAAAATTTTTCTAAAATTTGCTGTTCAAATAACATTCGTATAAGACGGATTTTGTAAGACTTCCAAAATTGGAAATTCCAATTTAAAATTCTTATTCTCTTAAAATAATCTGTCTAAAACTGAAAAATATTTATTTAACATGAAAAATAATAAAATGTATTTTTTTTTTCTATTAAACATCCCTCTGTCCTGAAAATATTTTAAGAAAGTGATTGCAGATTTTTTTCTCTTTTTTATACATTTCAGCTTAAAAACAAATAGAACATTAAAAAAAAAAAAAAAGTTCTTAACAATTACAAATGTTTTTGGGTTTTTGAAGTTGAACTTCAGGAAATAATTATCATTCTAAGATCTCCCTATTCCACTGTTTCATCATCAAAACAGCTTCTGATTTATTTATTTTTTTCTTGGATCATTTCATTCAGGAATTCCTACGAGTTATTTATGACGACCTTTCATCGACCACCACCAATTAGCAAAGCACCATCAGCGCATCAATCATTTATCTCGAAATTTGTTGGGAATCAGTTCAATGATCGGGAAAACAAAGTTACAACAAAAAATACTACAAAATAGAACAAAAATTACGATCAAGACATTGAAAAGTTAATTTTGCAATCTTTAATATTCACTTACTTCTGTTCGCTATCAATAAGTAGGTCTACAATAAAATTTACAAAAATTAAAACCCATTTAAATTACACGAAATCTATTTTCCTAAAAAATAAAAAAGATTCTTTGTTGTTTACAGAGAAAATAATAAAAAGGAAAAAGAACAGAAAAGAATTTCATAAATCGAAAGAAAAGGCGAAATTGTTGAAAAGATTTAGATCAGATTTTCATTAAAAAAAAAAAAAGATTTAGATCAGACTTTCAATGATTTTACATAATACTGAAACAATTCTTCCTATTATATGTAAAAAAAATAATAAAAAAAATTATCTTTAATGTTTTAATTAATCTAAGCCCTTTCCTATTACAGTTGTAAAGAATTGGACAGTTTCCGTTAAAATTATTTCCTATAAAAACCATTATTATTCAAAAATATTAGAAGACTTTTTTTCTTTAATCCATCATCGAAGAACATCAAAGGGAAAAAAACATTACTAAACAAATAATTTTTATTTGCAAAGAAGTTAAATATCAATGAAAAGCAAATTTAATTTCCACAATAATAAAATAAGTAGAGAGAAAAAAATCACAACTGGACAAGTAAATATGCCTTCGCACACTGAGCCAACATCAACGGGAATCCTGAACAACCTTATTAGGAATCATCAGTAGAATTTATCTTGAGGTTTGGCTCAGACTGAGCGAAAGCTAAGGTAAAAGCATTCCTTTCTCTCTACTTATAAGTTCAATATCATTTTGTCAATTAAAAAGAGAAAAAGGAATTTACGAGCGAATTACTGAAAAAAATAATTAGAACCAATCAAAAGCCATACATATTAGTTGAGAACCAATAAATCCACAACTAATCAACAATCTTTGTTTCGAAATCCAATGGAGAATTTGTAATTTTTTTTGAGGGGAACAAGGAGAGTCTTTCGGGGGTTTTCTACAAGATTCCAGGAATTCTTAATTCACTCATTGTGAAGGGAAAAAAAAACTAAATAACAAAAGGAAGGTATTATTTAGTTAAAATAATAAAAAATAATATGATTTCTTGTTAATATTATGGCTTTCAATAAGTTAATTACTTTGGAGAAATAATCTTTCAAAATTTGCTTTGACTGAAGATTAAGAATGGATTTGAATGGAGACAGAAAATGATCATTTGTTACGAAAAGAAATTCATACAAATTTTGTTAAATTTTGTGTTCATTTAACTTTTATATCAACAAATTTTAATTAATGTTTGAGTAATATTTTCTCATTTAATTATGTGCATTTAATTAATATTTAATTTCATAAATTTAATTAAATCAAAGACCAGTTATTACATTATTTCACTAATTATCCTATATTTATTAATTATTTTTATGAATTATTAATTGAAATAAAGTTAACTTAATTTATCGTTGTAGGATTAATGATTAAAAGGCCACAAAAAAAAGTTTCAATCATTTTTAATAATTAATTGAACAAAAAGAAACTCCTGACAGAATGTAAATTTCTTAAAATGTTATTCCGTAAAATTTCTTTTTTCTTTTTTAAAAAAGCCTGAAAAAGCAAAAATGAAAGCCAACTTTGATTTACAAATTATCTGCTGAAATTTTCATTTATATACTATATAAAACAATAAATGATATTATTCTTAAGCTATTTACATAAATTTCAATTGTTCCCCTTCAACAATTGAATAATTTAAAAGTGGATCTACTTCGATTGTTGCAAATAAATTTATTTAGTTTCAATATCCTTTTGATAATCGATGGAGATTTTCTTTTGTTTATTTTTAATTTCATATCATGTGAAGAAAAATATTTGGATAAGGGGATTACTGTGGATTCTAAAGTAAATCCCTCCCTTCCCCCTCAATTCTATCACAAACACATTGGAATCTTCCATTAGGTTGCAAAAGTGTAATCTAGTCATTATTATTTGTTGTCTTAATGTGATTAACTGAAAAAATGCAAATTCCTATTGATACGTCGTTGACACACGTCGTTGGTTCTTTCTATCCCTTATAAAAACACCTTCGTAACTTTTAAATGAAGAACATTTCGTATAAAGGGAATTAATATTAAGAAAGAATAAATCTATTAGTAAAAAAAAAAGAAAAAAGACCTCAATCTTTATTTTCCTTCTATTTTTTTCATTATAAAAACATTTATTAAGATAATATTTTTTATTGTTTGTTCAACAGGAAAAGAAACTTATCGAAATTTTTTTCAGAAAAGCTTCATTTCTTTAAGAAAACAAGAAATTCCTGAACGAACTTTGACTCATACGTTCCTTAAAATCTTAAAATCTAAAGTCCTGAAAATACAACAAAAATGTCTTTTTTTCTTTCTTATCTTCTAGAGACAAACAACAGTAGAGAGTTCTTTGTTTTTGAAAAGCTTAATTCAATCTCCATTTCTTACTCAAAATAGTTTGAAATCCAATTCATTTTAATCAGCTCCAAAGACATTTCGTAGTGGATTTATTTACAATAGAAATCCCTGTTTCCATTCTATGAAATTTTTGTTCCCTAATTTCTTGAGATCTTCACAGAAAAAAAAAAATTAAATATAAAAATTCGATGGCCTTAAATGTGCACGCCAACGTTCAAGAAGATTCCTCCAGAGATTCAAAAATTATTAGGGGAAAACAAAAACCTACTTACACACGGATTTAATAAGCCTTTTTCACTTTCTTATGAATGTAGGCTAGAAATAAAGGAAGAAAAATGATAATAAACAGAGAAGTTTTTCAGAACTGTTTAATTAGAGATTAGTTGAAATCCTCTGTTACTGTTGTGATAGATTTAGTCATAGAAAAACTTTGTTTACTTGAAACGAATAAAACAATTCAGGCAATTAAAAATCAATTTTTAGATAATTTCCTTTGGATGGTTTCTTAAGAAGATCTACCTGCCCTCTCTTTGCTAATGGTCATGTCCAGTGGAAAGGATGTTCAGTATCAGAAAGACCTCTTGGGGGGAGATGGGGGTAATAACAAAAAACATTCACTGAATTACAATAGAAAGAGACTTGAAATGAACCTTAAAGAACAAATTTGGAAGCAGAAAAGCTGATCTGAGTTCATTTGATTGTGTTTTGTTTGTTTAGGTCTCAGTGACTCACTTATGGAATTACACAAGGAATTAATAATTCAAATACGGAAAGAAATAGTTCTTCAAAACAAAAACAAAGAAGCAACAGCAGTAATGATGAATATCAAAGAAAAACTGTTTGATTCTCTTCCAAAATAAGTAATTATGAAAAACTGAAATTCTTAAGTAAATATCGTCTTCGATTCCATCTAACTTTTTTCATCTTTTACTGAAATTCAGGTATTTTATTTTGGATTTAATAGAAAACCACGACATGAAACAAGAGACAACATCAGTAAAGTTTCGAAGAATTCTCTGGAATATTTTAGTCGTAGCACAATGGGAATTTGAAGACAGAATTTAAAAAAACCAACTTTGATTCCTATTAATACACATTGGAATTATTAAAAAAAATTAAGTAAAATGCTACAAATAAGTCGTAAGAATTCTGTTACTTCCATTCGATTTTATTTTTGTTGGAAAAGGATCCAATCAGAAACTTTGTCTTCCAAGTGATATCTTTTTCCCAGATTTCTTTTCATCTGTTGCGCTTTTCTTTTGCTCTTCAACTAAAGAAAGGAAAGAAGAAGCAAATAGGATAACACTCACCTCTAACGCTGGATGACGTCCTATTAATTAGGGCCCTCTGCTCTCAGTCCTCCTGCGGCCGAGCGACTGTGCAGTTGGCGGCCGATCGTTTATTCTGGTCGGCGGCAGCACCGAGACCCAATCACCGGAAAACGCTCGTGATGTCACTCAGCGGTGGTTGTATGAATGAAGAAACTGAGGCATGGACAGTCATAAAGAAAAAGGAAAAAAATAGATATATTAGAGGACAGCGAACAGACAGTAGCATTGTTAAAGATTAGAAAAAATGTTCTAGTGAAGTAGGTCTAAAAATTTTTAATATTAAAAAAATATCGAAATTTACAGAGAAAAATTTAAAGTTAAAAAAAAAGAAAGAAAGGAAACGGCTTCATTTGAAAATGTCATAACTTTCAAGTAATTTACTGAATTTGAAAATATAAAAAAAGCTACCAATATATAACTTTTTAGAAAGTTAAAAATGATAATTGATGAATGATTATCAATGGAAAGATGCTAAGTATGAATCATTTTGTGAACATTTTAAAGATTTTATAAAGAGATAAAGAACTGTTCATTCAAAATTTTCTCTTTTAATTGACTACAGGTTGTGATTTCTGTTCACTCACTTAGATTCCCATAAACAGTGGATTTCTTCAGCGGCTGATCTTGTCCGTGTTGGTTTCTCGCAGCAGTGACTGCTCGTCTGTTTATTCTCTGGCGTCTTCTTCATTGGCGCAAGAACGACACCTAGTGTTGAGACGGAGAATCAGAAAACCTATCACTTCTATTCTGTTTATTCTGTTAATATTATTTTAAAGGTTCCAGGAAAGGAATCTCAGAACCAAGGTCAAAGTAATCAAAGCTAGATCTTAATATTACAATCTGACATTAATTA
>JAFIDM010006943.1:4064390-4094152 GCA_023159025.1 Thereuonema tuberculata
GGTGTAGTGATGCTACTACATGTCGCTAGATGATGGATCAGTTCGCGGCTGTCGGATGATGACACGATCTCTTCTGATTGTCTGCCTTGCCTGTTTCCTCCACTCCTCCCAACATCTTCTCACAATTCAGTCGGAGCAATTCACATGGCGGATAATTCCACGGAACGACCATCTTGCCTCCAACAATCCGACGTTACGGCCTCTCTCAATTGTTCAAAACTGAGTCGAATGTGTCGTCGAAGCATGCTGAGGACTCAAGAGACCTGCACTCAACAATCACACCATTGTAAAGCTGGACGTGCACTGACCTTTGTGGCTGACAGTGATTTGCTAACAGCGTGCATATATGTCCGTAATCGCCGTTCTCAAAGCGGAGAAGGAAATGAAGCTTACCCACAATTCATCAGGTTTTTGCGACAAAGTTGCATGTAATACGGGAACGGGATCTAAATACAGTTTTGAATGTTTACAGAGGAAGTCTTCGGAGACTCAGTAATTTCTGTCCATAGAATCTATGTTAAAACAACAACTTCTCAGTTCAATTTTATCTTTCTTTCTCAAATATACGAGGCCTGTTTTTTAAGTAAGGTCCGTTTTATTGTAGACACTAGTAGTTCGCGCGCATATCGAAACGATCGCGTGCGTCGTGTACAGGCATGCCTCGTGAACAACTGTGCTCAGTTTCAGCTCTGTAGCTAACCTGTACGGTTCTGTTCTGTGCTTTCAAAATGTTTAAGACTATCAACTCGCCCGCCGCGTGTGAGGTTCGGTCAGTGATACGGTTTTTGTCAGCAAGGAACCTGTCTGCTGCAGAAATTCATCGACAGATTTGCGAAATGTACGGTGATACTGTTATGAGTGAAAGCAAAGTGCGTAAGTGGGTACGACAATTCAAAGATGGCCGTGACAACGTCTATCATGAGGACCGCTCCGGTCGCCCTTCTTTGATTACAGACGATTTGGTGGCTTCAGTTGAAGCGAAGATTCGTGAGAACAGGCGCTTCACAATGACAGGTCTCTCAAACGAATTTCCTGACGTGTCGAGATCAGTGCTTTACAACATTGTTTCTGAACACCTAAAGTTTAGGAAACTGGCAACCATTACAATGATGACGACGACGTGAAAATGGCAGTGAACTCTTGGTTATCGGAGCAGGCGGCAAGTTTCTATGAAGAGGGTATTTTAAAATTGGTTAAGAGGTATGATAAGTGTTTGAACAAACTTGGCAACTATGTCGAAAAATAGAGTGAAGTATGTACTTTCTGAAAATAAATTTACCTTTTTGAAATAACCTTTCGTAGTGTACTTATGTTCAAACGGACCTTACTTAAAAAACACGCCTCGTATATCAGCAAATAAGTAAATGATATGCTTTTATTCTATAAACATGCTATCTATTTTAACGATTTATTTATTATCAACAGATCAACTGTATTAGAATTAATAATTTATTTTTAGAATTGATACTGCTTTATAATGCCAATTAGATGTAAACAATAATTCATTGAAAACAATAAAATCGATTTTTTTTTCTTCCTTAACTTATATTTTATATCATAAACCTGAAGTAACTAATTGTCTATAATTAATCAGTAATTTTATTAATAGTTTAACGAATAAATATGTTTTAAAATTTTTGTAGCTCCAAAAAAGCATCACTACTTAACATTGTTAGAAAATTTATTCAGGCGCTGGTGAGTGATATAAAATAAAAAAAACGGACAGGGGGTGCATTATCATTGATAAATAGAAAGTAAGGTTCCGGAATAGCCGGACACATTATTTTAGAATGACACTGTGGTACATTAGGGTTCCCTTTTCGTCTACATGGAGGGGAGTACGTGAGCCCAAGATCATTCACCATAATGATCCGTTTAAGGATGTTTGAGGGGTTGTATGAGTCCGGGGTTGTCTTGGTACAGTTTCAATATTCCATGTTTGTGATTGACAAAATTGAAAAAGACTGCTTTTTTCAGATTAACAGATTTTTGATGGAAAATATTACTTTCATAATTAATCGGATTCTACACTGGAGGGAGTTTTGTGAGAATGGAAAAACCATTAAAGTAATGCTTAGGCTTTACAGCTTGTCCTAAGACATCGATTGATTCGCTTAATATTAAGGTTCATTTCAGCCCCTTTTTAGTTGCTTTAACCTTTTATTGTTGGTTTTGAATAAAACTCAGAAAATACAAGTATTTGAAATGAAAGATTCACTCCTAAATATACTAAGATTAAAATGTATTACTAATTTTCATCTACTTTCAAATGTAAATAGGATTTTGATAAAACATTCCTGAGGACCAAAATGATCCATTTTTTTTTTTTGGGATGAAATAAAAAGAAAAATGTCTGCGTTGAGTCACTCCAATAAGGATCTCATTTTCTATTATTTATATAAGGCGGCAATTTGCCAGTTGTCATCAGAGGCCCTTTTTTCTTAAACTAATTCAATTAGGCAAATGGTGTGGGTGTTTAATGGAGACGAAATGAGGTTAATAACTTTGATCAAAAGGTTCTTATTATATATTTATCTTAAGGTATGTGAAAATCTAATTGAACTTCCACTTAAGTTGCTTACGAAAAAAAAAGAAGACAAAGTAAAAGGAAAAAAACGAATAAAAAACACGAAGGAATGATTCTTGAGTTAAACTACGAACCAGCTGTTTAAGCTGATGTTCATAATTTTGTTTATCATTGCTTTTATTGATTCGTTTGATATATTTCTAGGAATCAAGCAGATTCTCATTTACAATATTAATTAATTTAAAGTTTAATAAAATAAATAATTTACTCATTTAACTTGTATTTATTTTAGAAGAATTTGTCTTTTATCCATTGTTCATGATTATTTAGGTTTGATTGTAATTTTTTGTCATCATTATTAAAGGTCATTTTCATTAGCCGTAATTGGTGCAATTCATGACTTAATCCTTAGTAAAATGCTCTGAAACTTTATCATCAACATTAATGGAAGTCTCTCACAATTTTAAAACAGAATAAAACTGTAATGGAATGAAGAACTTTTGAGTTCTCTTTGGATCTCTAAACCAAAATGAAAGATTATCGGAATAATCCAAGGTTCAGATAAAACAGGAAAAAGGCAACAAAGATACAATACCTTCAAAAAATTGTGGAAAGTTGTGGAATAAACTTGCTCACATTTAGAAAATAACTTTAGCAGAGCGTTTAAATAAAATAGCAGATGAAGTTAAACGAATAGGTGTAGGTGGATGTAAAATTGTTTTATTTCAAATCCTATCCTAGTAAGAAATACTGTCAATTAAAGGTAATGGTTCAATGAGCATAAACAAGTAAACTAGAATTAAGTGCTTTTAATTCTTTGATTAAATGCTATATTTAGTTACATATATTATTTCTTCTTCCTAGAAATGGTATATTACTCTTTTACAATTAACATAGTTGCTTCAGCTTAAAGTCTCTCTTAAATCGATAAGTCTTTCACTGTATGTGAATCAATCGTTAAATGTTCTTTGTAAAACTTGGTAAATCTGCATCCACGAAGGTAAACGCCTTTACTTCACTTTAATAGTTGAATTATCTACTTGTGTCATCTTGATACCTTTAACTATGGTTACGCTGTTCGTGAATTAATGCAAATGTGTTCTGTGTATCAACAAGAAAAATATGACTTACTTGCAGACTTCAATGCGATGTTTAATTATATCCTTACTTCGTATAAATAAACATTGGCTCTCGGTATTGGAAATAAACTTTGGAATATTTCGTATCACTTTCAAAATGGCATCGTTCCAGTTGCTGCACATCGAATGAGATTACGTCACTACTTATACGCCGAGGCCGACGAGAAACAGAAGGCCGTGCCTCTCAGAAATCACGTGATCAACGAGATCCTTCATCCTAGGAGAAGCGTTAACGGTTCTCGAAAGCGGTCTTGTTAAAGAATGTTAAAATAAGTTATTTTTAACGTTCAAGCAATTTATTTCATCAACCCTGGAATATATCGGATTTGCTGAACATATATAAGACAAGTTGGCAGCAATTTATATACGGTTAGTTAGTTTTGAGCGATACTTTCGTTGTGTAGAATTCGTTAGGCCTAATGCAATTCGCTGTTTTATGGTTCAAGCGGAGACTGCACACAGCTGAGGATTCAAAGCATACGATTGATTCAAAAGAAAACCACATTGCAGGTTATTCATTTGACTGTTTATTGAAGCAAGCAAGCGGGAAAATTAAGAGAAGTCGGAAAGTTAACAAGCGAAATTGTGTGAAATAATTGTCATAAGAAGTCAACATAGTCAAATCATTTCAAGAACTGTGGATACATTACTAAAAGTTACAAGTGGATAATCTACGAAATAACAACGAACATTTATCGGGTGAATATCATCGACAGTAGCAAGTGAATAATTTTGAAGAAGCTGATATTACAACTTTATCTTAAAGTGAAGATAATAAGACATCGGCGAGATAGTGCAAAATAGTGCTTTGAATTACAGAAGAACCAAGTGTATTACTTCGATAGTGATTAAATCTATAAGTTTATTATTTGATTGATCTTCAAGTAGAAGATTTTATGTGCTAATTTTGAAAGAGTGCGAAATTAGCAAACGTATTTTAGTGAGTGAATTTATTAATTTATTAAGCAGTGACAGAACGTCATGTGATTTACTTTGTGTGAACTTCCATAATCAGTGTGTTAGTGATCCTTCAACGATAAGACTCCTTAAGCAACTTAAGCAATGCCCAGCATAGATATTAATATTATTGAACTAAGAACTTTTAATCAAATTGAAGAATAGAACAATTTAATTATGAGCTATTAAAGTACTTTATGTACTCATCCAATTATTGTAATTTGTACTAGTCAAGAATTAAAAAAAAAATGAATTACACTTGTTGTTTTTCAGTTAGCTATATTATACTATATTTTATAAGATAGGTACATAAAACATAGTATAAATATATATATATACACACACACACATATAGCCAGTCTAATGTACAGCCAGTCAATATAGTCAGTGTTAATATGTCATCCTGTAAATATACACAGTCATCCTATTATGGTCTTTTAGGTGATGTGAAGTTAGTGTCATTATTTATGTAGTAGTAAACACAGTCAGTGTAAATATGTAAATATACACAGTCATCCTATTATGGTCTTTTAGGTGATGTGAAGTTAGTGTCATTATCTATGTAGTAGTAAACACAGTCAGTGTAAATATGTAAATATACACAGTCATCCTATTATGGTCTTTTAGGTGATGTGAAGTTAGTGTCATTATCTATGTAGTAGTAAACACAGTCAGCCTATTAATGATCTTTTAGGTGATGTGAGGTTTGTGCCATTATCATTAGAGGTCAGAAGACATGGAAGAAATGTAAAAAAATCAGAAGATTCAAGGGTCTTCAAGAAAAGGCAAAAAAGAAGACTGGAGCAAAATGGACGGAAGAAAGAAGAAAACAACATGGAGAAAGAGTAATGGAAGAGAAGAAAGAAGGGTTGCTGTCAAAATGGTCCTTTTCAGGACCAAAAATTTATATGAAAGAGAAACCATTTTGATGATTATTTAAATAAAGTAAAAAAAAAAAATTTTTTTCTAGGTATGGAAGACATCATCAAGAAATTTGTGATTATTGTTGTATCACTCTTTTTAAGAAGATATGGCCAGTACATAGATTATATTTCCTCATTTATTTTCATGAATTATTTGATATTAACTTAAAAATAATAAAACGTTCTCGTGCGTACTGAAAAAGAATTTTCTTAATAACTAGACCTGTACTGGAATCACATTCATTTGTAAAGGAGAAAGGTAAGTTACTGTTAAGAAATCTCAGTATTTAATAATCATTTTATAAGTCAAAAATTAACTAAATTGCACTATATATATATTAATTTGTGTATGCATATAAAATATAATTTTTGAAAAGTAGATTTCGTGTAATTGCTGTTCAGTGGTTTATTAATTAGACGAAAAATACTAAATAAATAACAGTAATTTGAATAAAAATTTTACATGCACTGTGTTTTGTTGAAATCATTACTAAAATGATGCTTCCAAAATCAACATGCTATTATTTTTATTATTATTATATCGAAAAAGTTTCAAACCATTATAATTATTATTACTATTTTTTATAAAGATACTATTATATCTATGAACATCATGCTCTTAACAAAATGATTAATATTGTTTCATATCCACAGCAAGAAAAGTAATGCAATTTACTGGACTTAATTATGTTTCTTACACAACATATTTTAATTTTTGGGGGGGAAAATTCACTAAAAAAGTTTAGAACTATAACTTAAAAGTTTTAAACTGAAATTCTCAACATATATTACATGAATATATACCTAAGTTGCATCTGTGTGTAACAATTTGTTAGTGAATATGAGCAGGATGAATTTAGCAGTAAGTTATCTTTTCTATATTTTAATAATATAAATATCTTTAAAATATTTTTTTTTTAAAATAATAAATTTTATGTTTATAAAATTTATTTTAAAAAAAATAACTAAGTAATTACTAAAATAAAACGAATCGTTTGGCCTTTTCAAGTTTTATTAAATAAAAATAATAATAAGTATTAACTGTAAATACTTAATAGATAAGTAAAATTTATGAAAATCAATTGAAAACTATTTTAGTCTAAGTTTCATATTTTTAATTAGCTTAATCAAAAAGACAGTGTGTTTACTGTGACGAGTCTGAAGCTTCAAGGCAATGAAATTCGCTCGGACTCAATGGGGTCACGTGACTCAAAAAAATGACGTCAGCAACTCGGCCTGTTGTTTCTCGTCGGCCTCGTTATACGCTGAAACAGAGCATACAATATGATTAATAAATTATATCACTAAATCCTTCTCATTAATCATAGTTTAAATCGACACTTAATGTTTCACACATTCGATATAAAACCTGTCTCCAAAATACTTGTTTAGAGAATTGCATTTCGCTTAAATATCGCCATCTTTATATTCCAATGACTTCTGCATTTTTCTTGCTGCTTCTCTTTGGTTCTCTCGCAGAATCCAACAGTCCAATCACGTGTCAACTATACAATGCACGGAGCAATTGTTTCCGATGACTTCTGGTGATTGTTTCTTTACAATAGCAGTGCTTCAATTGTTTCCATTGTAAGTCAAAAATCTGTTTGAAGAAAATGTTCTATAATTTCATTTCATGACGGGGATTGCACTGTGGTTTGGTAGTAACCCTTTCTTGATTTTAACCACAAAAGTAGTAATTCTTGTTGCTCAACAAATTTTTCGAACTTTAAGGAGAAACGAAAAGTTTAATTACTTAATCAAAAAAGGTAGGATTACAATATTACTATCGTAGTTTCTTCATTGACTGTAAACAAAATGAATGGGGAAAATCCAATGCAATTACTTAATGGGATTTCTGTATAACCATGATTAAGGCTGTAGTAACTTTTATATCAAAAATACTTCCTAATTAAAAAATAATAATAAAGTTAAAAAGAACGTGTCTAAATTATTGGTCTGTTCTGAGATTAACTTCATCTCTTGTGTAGGTGGTTTTCTAATAGTCCATTGATTCGCTGGCTGCTATGTGGGCAACATAAGCTCCCATTACCTACATTTGCCTGTGTTTATGTTGGAGCGTCTCGCAGTTAAGCATGCTAATTAAGCCTCCCCCGACTGATATAATTAGCATCAGTGGACGCAAAAGTCACGTAAATCATTAATAACTTAAAGGAGTAAGTCGTAATCTTCACTAGAGAAACATTACGAGATTCGCAGTCTGTCGTCACTTGGGACCAATCACGCAAAGGAAAAGAAAATTACACTTTAATAGAAGGAAGGAAATGGCTTCAAGATGAAACCATCAGCAGAATAGAATTGATCATTTCCTATGAATAAGTTATCGGAAAGAGAAAAATGAAGAAGCTGTTTAAATTATTTAAAAGTTAATTGTTTCCACGAGGAAATGATTTATATCTTCACAAGATGTTTACTTTGTTTTTAAAAGTCTTAATTTATAAACCGTGGTTCTTTCAAGTACGGTAATTCTAGCGTTTTTCAAAAACAAACCATTCATAAAATAAATAGAAAATAAATCATGTCCTCTGTACTCAATATCCAACATTCAATGTAATTTGGAAGTGTCAGCTATAGTTAAGCTGTTCAACAGCTTAGAAGTGATGTATTTGACAGAGCTTGTGAAGACATGATTTATTTTCTATTTTTTATAAATACAGGATGACGCACATAAAACTGGCCCCCAATAGGTTTCAAGGCATATGTTGTATGTTCGCTTTTGGGGCCGGTTTTATGTGCGCCACCCTACAGTTTCTTTTCGAAATAAAAAAAAAATGATAAAGATTCACCACCGAGAATGAAAGAGAGGTGATTTGGTAAGAATATTGATTCCTCTAAATTATGAAATATAAAATCATCTTCTTCTCCTACAGCTTTTTCCCACTCCGCATGGGATCGCTGATGAGCAAGGCGCGCTTGCTCAATAATCGGTTTTGGCAAAGGGGTTTTACAGTCGGATGCCTTTCCTGACACCAACCCAGAACAGAGGGTAACCCAAAGATGCCATAGATGGCGAAAGAAGCGAAAGACGAAGGAGTAAACAACACACAAAAGGAAGCAAACATCCATGTCCTCAGCCGGGATTCGAACCCAGGTCCCGGCATATGGGCCACATGGCAGACCGCCGCCTTAGACCGCTCGGCGTGGCAACAAATTATAAAATATAAAAGAAAACATAAAATCTATTTAAAATCGACTCCTCCAGATATTTGTCACACTAAAAAAAAAATAATATCATGAAAAATACTCAATGTAAGATAATTAATCATAATTATTTAAATGAACACACCCTATCTTCTTGAACATTAATTTTGGATAAGGCATTTCTTTTTACTTTTTTTTTTATTTGTCTATTTTCGGGAAACATGAGTAAGTGGTTATATTAAATACGATGGATCCACTTAAGATCCTTAACAAGCAGATTACTTCTCTTAATCTTATTGATCATTTAAAGGATCAACCTCTAAAGACACCCGTAATATCTTAGATTCAGCGGTTCACAACCTTTTTCAGCTGGCGACCCACCTTTCCTTATCGGAATACCTCCACATATATAGGAATAGAAGAACATAGAATAAAACCATATTTGTATAGTATCCGTTCCTTATATATGATCGATTTCCGATTTTTCTGATCTTTTCTGATGGTTTATTCGATGGTTTCTGATAGTTTTAGGATCAAGTCGCGACCCACCTGTAACCCTTCCGCGACCCACTGTCTTAGAAGATAAGTCTCTGATGATGAAGTACATCTTAATAAGAATTGAAAATTTCACCTTTTTTATACAGTTCATGTTTCTAAACTGCATTATTTTTCATATTTCAAAGCAGTTGAACCTGTAACTGAAGGATTCTGATAGATTCTAAAATATTCTAAAAGAAGTTCATTATGTAGGAAAACAGTCCAATATTATGTTTTATTTTGTGATCATTTCTTGTAGATGCTGTTGTCGTGATTCTGAAACTCACTAATTATAATGTTAATTATCTTGATACTTTTTAAATAATTGTTCTGCTTTTAATTTTCTCCATATGAGAGTAATAAGTTAGTAAGTAATAAGTATTTTAAGTTATAATTGTACAGTATTTATGCATTCGACATACAATTCAATTTTTTTAAGATTTATTTTTATTCTTTAAGTTCTAATCACTCAACTGTGGATATGTCTGTGGATTTTAAGATTCTTACGGGAAAAATAACTTGAAAAATAATGTACTGATCTACATCAAACTATGAATTTTGGCATTGTTGTCTAAATCTCATTAGTTTTTTGTAAACGAATTTTACAGCAGAAGAACCAAAACTGAAAAATGAAAGAATTTACAAAAAAAAGCACTGGTCATCATCATCCTTTCATTCTTCTTTATATTTTAGTGTTTGTTGCATCGTTATGGCCAGTTGAAAACTTGCCTTTCAGTAATTAACATTAATTTCCAATGTATTTGCATTGCTATTTCAGTCTGATTATATCTGCTGTTTGTGAATCCAACCCTGTAAGCTACTTTAAAATACTCGTATTAACCAAAATAATCTGCCCTCGAGTAATTCATTGATCAAAGTATAATAATCAATTGGAAACTTTATATTAAAAATTTAATCGTAACAGCTAGATTAGAATATATTTTCATGGCTGTACATTATTGCAAGGACTGTTTACGTAATTTATTCCTTTTGCACCTTAAGCGTGGTATTACGAACATTCAATTTAATTTCTAAGATTAACTATGTTGTCATTACATTTTATCATCTGTATGATAATGTTCAAACTTTCTGTCTATATCTGCTTTAATTACGTAAGTCTTTCCATGAGACCGTTGATATTTTCTTTCCTGAAAACCGGATAAAAAGTGAATAAAGATAGAAGCACTCTACTTGGTTGAAGACAAGATGAATTTCCTTATCAACCCTCATGAGATACATCCATTCTACGTAAACACAATAATAAGAGTAGCTTCTTCACACGGCTACAGAACAATGCAAAGATAAGGCGGAACATTTAAAGTCAACTGGTAAAATTTGTCTCCCATAAAAATTTCTAAGTCAATTAGTTTGCCTTAAAAATATTTGCGTAAAAATCACTTCAGTAAATCTCTAACTGCACAGATATTTGATAAGAGAGAAAATATTACGATTGAAATATGTTTATAAAAACAATTATTTTCTTGAGTCATAGAAGCTCATCAGTTAAATTTCCTACTTAATTTTGATGGTAAGTTCAAATATGATTTCATTAAATATCATTTTTAAAGAACAATGAAGAAAGGCAAAATCCTATCACTTATAAAAAAGAAAGTTAATATTAAAATGTCCTAATTTACGTTCAAAAGTCTTGTTGTACATGATAAGTTTTCTTTACTTCAGTAAGTCAAATAAAAGCAATATTCTTACGACACCAACACTCAACGAATAATGCGATTACAGTGACATCTATTGAGGAAATCTTTAACTCAAATTCAAGCCAAGTTTCAAAAATTGCGCTTTTAAAACAGCACTTAATGCTTTCCTAATTTCTTCGTTAAGAGGCATATTTTTAAGATAATTAAAATTTTTCAAATCTTAATTAAAAAAGATTATTTTTTTTATTCAAATTTGAATCATAATGAATTCTGTTATTATTTTTTAATTTTTTTTTATTAGTATTTCCATTAATTAGGTTAACTAAATCAAATACTGCCTCCCTAATATTTACTAATACTGTACTTTGAAGATGAAACTACTAAAATACTTAGCAAATAGCTATCAATATACTTTCTGAAATATGTTACATAAATCATAAAAACCAGAGATTTTTACCTCTTGTATCAGTTTCGATTTAATGACTTGCAGATTAATGATAATAAATTAATAAAAGAAAAATGTTAAAATGAAAACCAAATTAGAAACAAATAATTAGCCTTCATAACAATCCAATAACTCTCTTTAGAATGTTCCATTCGTGTAAGTGGGTTGTTTTATTATTTGTCGTAATAAAGCTCTATGATTTGTGAGTATTTCTGAATGGAAGAGATTTGTGTACACGGTACTTCAAATCACTTTTAATAAAAAAAGAAATAAGTAAGGAGTACAGTTTAGTTTTTAGTTTCAAAGTAAACATTATATGAATTTATATTTGGATATTCTGTCTAAGTCACTGAATATAGTATAAAATTCTAAGACATTAAATAGAGTAAATAGAATAGAATTTATCAATTTTCTTTTATTTAAGAAAAAGTAGAAGACAAAAGTCACGTTCATGGATTAATAAATCACTAATTATAGTTTCAGTATCAGATACTTGTTTGCAACTTTTTTTATTCTAGAATTGCGATTTTCATAAGTGATCTTGTAAATATTAAACCAATGTAAATATTAATACAGTAGAACCTCATTGTAACGGACTAATAGGGGCTGAAGGTTGTCCGTTTTAATGAAAGTCCGGTTTATAACAAATAATTCTTATAGGGGTGTAATGCAGCAGGGTCGTACATCAATGAAAGTACAATAGTTAGCTATAAAGTGTTTATTATATATCAAATAAAAAACAGCCTTCAACATAGTAGGTTGAATTGAAAAAGATGTGTACGTATCCAGTGCATTAATCTTCAGAACAAAAGAAGGTCCAGGTTCATGTTGAATGCTACATTCATTGGTTTGAAAAAAAAAAATATATTTTCTGCTGGGTTTGTTTGCTTCTTATTTCTTCAGTTAATAACTGACAGAGGTGCCGTAAGTGTTCATAATATGCAAACACATTTTCAAACACATATGGTTGGAAATGTAAAACTAGTCAGATAAAAATAAGATCCTTTATTATTATTATATTTTTTTTTTAAACTGTCTGTTATAAGCGACGTCCGTTATAATAGGGTCCGTTATAATGGGGTTCTACTGTAGTTTGTATAATATTTACAAGATCACTTATATTGCAACACCATGAAGATCTGAAGGTATTACCTTGAAACTTGCAGTAGGTTAGGACATGCAGATGATTATAATGTCAATGAAAATGCGCATGTAGTTTCGGAGCAGCGCCCTCTGAACTTTCCGGTCTTGGGTATAAATAGGTGGTTCAAAAGAGATGTTTCAATCAGTAAAAAGCAGCCATTGCGTCGAAAAGGGTTTTTCTTGTATTTAACTACGTCCCCTCACAGAAGAAGGTCGCATTAGGAAGGACATTAAACAGGAAAGAATTGTTGGGATGAGAGAAGCTGCATTTTCTTACCGCGAAATTGCCCCTCGTACAGGACGAAACGCCACTACAGTAATGCGAACGTAGTGTCAATGGACAGATAAGACTTGGACGCACAGAAATCCGGAAACTGGATCGCAGAATCAAACGACAGCATGGGATGATAGACACCTCTACCGTATCACAGATCAGGCTTTGTTCTCCAGCACAGTTCTACACTGTTTGCTTAACAGAGGACTGACTGGTTGTTTCAAGCCTAAGGCTACGAATTCCCTTGACCCTCAACCACAGGCGCCTCAAAGGGATCTAGAATATAAATATTGGCATGCCGAATGGCAACATGTCGTGTATTCAGACGAGTCACGATTCAACTTATCTTTCTCCATAATGGTGCACAAAATGTTCGAAGACATTGTGGTGAAAAACAGCTTGCAGAATGTTTTTGGAGCATCATACCAGCTCAACGCCAAGGATCATGGTTTGAGGTGTCATTGAGTTCAATTCGCGATCGTCTCTGATACGAATTCAGGGAATCCTCAACAGTCAGCGGATTCTGTAGAGGCAGAAGTGATACCTTCCTTCAGAGTTGTCTTGACGCTAAAATCCAATAGGCAATGCTGTCCTACGTAACCGGAAATGTCCAATATCTCTTTCCTGGCCTCGATGTTCGCCTGATATGTCCCCGATCTAACACGCCTGGGATGTAAGTAAGCAACTGACCCATCTAGCGCCTCGGCCATCCACCACAAATGATGTCTGGACTCGCATAGTCTATTCCCCAGGATGATAACAAAAACCTCTTTTATTTAATGCAACATCGAGTAGAATCCGTTATTAGTGCTCGAGGTGGCTTCATACGATACTGAATTTTGAAGCCAGAAAATCTTGTATAGCTCTGCTATAATTACAAAGTTGTCAAGTAGTTAAATGTAATCAGTTATCTACTGCAACTTGAGTAATCTGGGTATAAATTTCATTTGAATAGCGCGATTCTTTCTTGGTGTTGAAATTTTCACAAACAGTAGTTCAAACTAATGACAAACATCTCATCTTAGTAATCAAATTTCCTATTTCTTCGACAATTTCCTATCTTTAGGAAATTTATAAAAGGTAATACAATACTGTCACAATTAGTACTAGGGATAGTATCGTATTACCTTTTTTTTTATAAAACATTCTGGCCAACAAATCGATTTTTATACGATTTTGATTAAAATCAGAAATGAGTTTGTTTGTTTTTTTAATGGAACTTCCGATTATTGAATTTAACACCTGCAAAAAAAACAAAAATATCTAATAGTGAAATTAATAAAGTTTCCGCAATGATGCCCCAGTTTAATAAAGATGTTTTGACAAATTGCGTTTTATTTATAATTATTTACAAAACTCCATAAAACTCATCATAGTATAGTATTTAAATAGATTTATTTTAAATACTAAAATTGCAAATTTTCGAGAAGTAGTCCGCCTTCTCTTTTTCAAGCATAATAAAATTGGATTAAGTACAACAAAACGAAATAGTTGGAAGCTTAAACAATTTTCAAAAACACGCGAATCATAGTTTTATGGAGTTTTGTAAATAATTAGAAACAAGAAATGAAAAGGAAGAAGTTTATTGAAGAATATGTAACTTTTATAAATTGCGTTTTTATTTAATTTAATTTTATGTAAAGAATAAATTAAAAGAGCAATTTAAGACGTAACTGTAATAAATTGCCGATTCCTTTTGGATTTCAGCCGAATAGAATTCTTTGAACGCAGCTACTTTTTAAAAACGATAAAGTAACTAAATTCAAAGTATTCTGTTCGGCTGAAATCCAAAAGGCATCAGCAATTTATTACAGTTTTCTTAATACAAACATTAATGATAATTTTTCTTTTTTAACTAAGGAACTGTGGAAACTGAAAATTTTCTGGAGCTCAATTTGATTTTAGTTTCAATTTTATAACTTAATAACACTTAATAAAAAATATAAATTAAATAAAATATAAAATATTTACTTGAGGTTTTTTTTATTTTCTCCATATATTCGTATACATTGGGAAAACTCAGTAATCATGCAGTTGAATACAATTTTAAATACATTTTTTTTATACTAATTTTTTTAAAACTTCTACATAGAACAGGGTATTAATCATTTATTATATGGCTAATAAAAAGCCATGTCCCGATTTTAAGGAAAACTCAAGTTACTTGATTCCATCGAACAAATTTTGAATTTTTTTTTGACTGATTTTTGTGGATGATACTACCCAGAGTGTCTGGCCAGGCATCGTAGGAAATGACTTCGTAGACAGTCACTCCCGGTGTGCGAGCCATATGCCGTGGATCCGTGCACTGATCGGACCATCTCCAGACACGTATCAACGCCCAGTGACTGAAGACATGACGACTCCACTCCCTGCACTAACCTACTTTGTTCGAGTCAGACACCACTGATGCTCGGTAGTCATTGATGGGCGGCGGAGTGGCCTCCTCAAACGTAAGCCCCATGCCGTAAGTGATGTGGCAATGGTCGGGATGGTACCTATAGACACTGCAATCTACAGCCACGGATGAATGAATGCAACGAATTTGGTGCCGTTCGTGCAGCTCTCACAATCGCCCTCGGTCGTGAAGTGCCCTCCTCAATCCACTGGTTCCAACATTGTCCGATCGCCGCGTCGCTCCGAACCAAATGCCGGGTGATACGACGATTTGACCAACGGCCCTCTTTCAGCCCAATGTTACGTCCTCTTTCAACTACTTAATGTGCACGAATTCAACGTCGAGGCATTCTCAATAGTCCATGAAAGCTAACGAAACCGCAATCACAATTGTCCCTGCTTTGATATACCCTCCTCGATGAGCGGTTCCCACGCGGTTGTGTGGGAGGGGGCGTCACTATTTAGTCATTGGCCGTGGTTTTTTAAACATTTGCATATTTGGCCCCGAGGTATTTGAAGGTTAAGTTTCGCAGTGATCGGGCATTTTTCTCGGGGTATTTTTTTTTTCCTCAAAGAGCATAGGCGGATCCAGGGGGAGGCTAGGGGAGGCTGCAGCCCCTCCCTTTAGCTGTAAATATAGATTGGATAAAATGTGGTATCCAAAGGCTGCTATCTGATCGACATTAATATTGCCATGATGACGATTGCAATTGCTAATACGCTGGCGTATAGCGTGCCTTTCAGACAAACAGGTATAGTCAACCCTTCAAAAAAGTTAGCCTCCCCCCTTTGAAAAATCCTGGATCCGCCGGTGTCAAAGAGTATATATAAATATATAAACCCATACAAATAGACCATTTTAAATAAGCACCAAATACGACATCTTTAAGTAATTCGAAGGATAAAAGATTAATTTACATCTGCATAGATATTACTACACATCCATTCAGTCGATTATTATTATTACGAAGTGCATTTTAAAACATATGGGAGTTTTGTAAATTGTAAAAAGTGTAAATTTATTTGTAATTTTATAGCATATTATATTATGTACATTGACGAGAAGATTTTACCTTATCTGTGAGGCAATTTTAAGGCCTATATTAAATAAAACGTTTTATTTTCTGAAACTCTTTACATTTCTTTTGTATGGAGAAACTCATGCAATAGTTTTAGTGTTATTTCTTTTAAAAGTAATTCACTTAGAATGTGTTTTTAAATTTCGTACATAATTACGCTTTCTTTCTTTTAGATTACTGCAATAATGAATAAGAACATTATTCTATACATTATTTATTATTATTATTATTATTATTACAGAGATTTAATAGAAAGAAACCGATCAGCGTTATTATTAGCAATGGTCTCAAGAATTTAAAACCGACTGAAGGGGTTTTCGTATCAACATAAGATAATTACTAATTCCTTTTTTTTTTTTTAAGTTTGACCAAATAAGATTTTGTTTCATTCCATTTTCACAAATTTGATGATCTTAGAACAGTGAAAAAAATAAGTTGTTCTTAGGAGATGCTATATAATTGGAAATGAATCCCTTCTCATGTAGATGACAAGTAAACCTCATCAGACGCCCACACGTCTAATCAGCTACCGATGCAATTCATTTCAGGTGTCAACATCAATCAAAACATTTCAAGTAAAAGATTCATGTCATTCTCGATTCAAAACAAATTCAAGCAAAATAGTTTTTCAAAACAATTCACAACTTTCTTTTTAGATGCTCCTAAGGATTCAGCGTTGTCTTTTTTTTTCTAAAATTTATGAATTTTTCGTGTTATTATTGAGTCAAGAATATAAAAAAACAAAGATTCATTTTTTATCAAGTCAATGAATACGTTAGTAATTATAATTCTTTTTATCAACTTTCCTTATGAAAAAGAAATAAAAGTTACTCTTATTTACTTCGAATTCTAATAATAAGTTCCAGTTATTAATGTATTTCATTGTGAATCGTTGATCTACGGATAGAAAAAGAGTTAACTCTGATGACTGTGAAGGCCAGATTCCTATCGTACTATTAAGGAAAGTAATATATTTACGTTTGTTCACTTATTTGTCAAAAAACATGATAAGAAACAATGCTTTTCTGTAAATAGTTAAAAAGAAAATAGTTCATACGATTCCTGGTAACTATTACCTGTTACTTCTTTTTCTATTCGTTCGTCAAAAATCACTGATTAAAAAAAGAAAAAAAAATCCACAGAAATGGAGCCACAAACTTATTGGAATAAAAAGGATGGAAAAATACCTGGAATTCTACACATTTCGCGTAGAATTTAGCGTTTATGAAAATATCCACTTTTTACTGCGTCTTTACACTAATGACGAACAAGGGGGTCATTGAACATAAGGAATCTGGGAATCGAATTCCTTCTGTTAAAGGTTGTTTATCAAGAGATTTTATTTAAAACGGAAGAGGATGTATTTAATTGTTTTCTTTTCTTGACTCCATCGGCTGTTGAGATGAATCCTTTTTTTTTTTATCCAATTCAATAATTGTTTTGATAACTTTAATAACGAATACCAACTTATTACGTAGCTGAAAACGAAAGGAGGATACCTTGTAGGAGTGTCTTCTTCAAAAGCAAAGTTCAATATCTTCTAATTCTATGAGAATGTTTTCTTACTCTGTTAAATTAGAAATTAGGGGAAAACAGAAATACATATTTTTTTACATAAATATTCTGGAAACGTTTGGAAAGGATTTCATTTCATAAAAATGTAATTATTATTCTGATTTGCTTTTAATAATAATATATTTCTACAAACATATATTAAAAATTCATAAACTTATTTATTACTTGATAAATTTATTTGCTTTTATGAATTTACTGGAATTTCTTATTGTTTTCGTTTCTTTTTAGCTTTATTTCTTTTTTCTAAGTCTATTTTTATCTCTCAAACGAAAAGAAACTTTTTCTTTTTGGAATTCTTTTCTTCAGTAAATTCGATATGACAGCGTTGGTGGAAGCTAGATTTAAGGAAGTGCACGTGTCGAAGGAAACAGATCAACAAACCCTGGCTGCTATCAATTGCTCGTTAGTTGCAGGTAGCCATTTGCAAAACAAACCGCTGGCAGCCACCTGGTGGCCACGTGCAAGCCACAGACAGCGGAACCTTAATTGCTACAATAAAAAGACTTTAAAATTACACATGACAATGGCTCCTACTCTATTTGTAAGAAGTAACCGAAACAATTAATATATAAAAGTCAGATTTTTATTTATTATACTACAACTAGATCACTATAAAAAGAAGATTTTGAAATTATAAATTTAACTCAAATGCGTTAGATAAGATATACATGAATCGTTAGAAACATTTACTAGTTATCTTTGAACAGAGATACTCCGCAATGTACTTGAATTAGCATGTTAACTATCTTACTAGATGAAGATATTTGATAAGTATCCAGAAAACACACAAACCAATAGTTAAGTTTCAATCATAAATCTTATAAATATATTTCTTGCTCTTTAGCTTTAACTAATCTTCACACAACAGGATATAATACTTTGAACATATCACTTGATAATTAAAAGTTCTTAAAAGTTTTTTTCCTTTTAAACGATAATATCCATTGTAACTGCAAAGTTCATAACTATAAAGTCTATTATGTTACTAAATAATATTCACTGTAAATGAATCCTTAATCTTAAACTTATTCTTGAATTTGTTTTCCTGTCTTCATATAATGATCGTGTTAACTAGAAGTCTTGACATCACTCTTGTACAATAATTGATCGATGACACAAATTCCATCTTCTGTGACGATAAATAATTAAAAAAAAACTTAATTTGAATCTTCAAATCAATTATCCTTTCATTAGAAGTTCAAAATCCATCATCTCGGTTCCTTGGAATTGACCTTTGATCCAATCTGAACGATAAAGTCTCTCGATTCCAAATATGGCGCAGGCCGTTCCATCTCCGAATTCTATGATCACAATTGAAGATCCGTTCAGATTCTCTGTTGATAAACTAAAACAATATTAATGCCTAAATATCTTTCACATTATTTGCATTAATCATTTAAATCGAATGAATTGGAAGCTTTTTACATCAACCTATCCAATTCATTAATCTCGAAGTATTTTTCTTCCATACTTGTGTCTTCCTCCATCAAAACTCTACCCTTCCTTTTTACTTTTGCCGCCCTTCTTTTTTCGTCTTCAACGACAACAATGCATCCTCTTCCTATTGCACTATCAACAAACATATCATTTACTCACCATTCTTTAAAAAACTATCATTAGTTCATATTACGATCAGCAACTGTTCAATTACACTCTCCTATTTTTTTGTTTTATGGGCAATAATATAAAAAAACACTTGAATAGTCAGTTGCATATTGCAGTCTTTAATATTTACAAAAAGAACAAAACAACAGATTTCCTTTTAATTATTCTATTTTAAGTATCACAAAAATTACAGAGATTTCCCAAGTATTCCCTAAAGCCATGAGTTTTATAAAGTTTTAATAAAAATTACAAATTAGATTTCAATTCTGTAAGATTAGTTCTAGTCCGTCTAAAGATGAAGTCATTCATTTGAATGAACGAAACATTTTCTCTATTAAAGCTCATTAATATCCAGTGTTAAAAAGAAATAAATATATATATAGAATATGAAATGGAAACCCGACAAAAACTTAAACAGTTCGATCATGGAAATTAATACTAACAAAAAGTAATTAATAGAAAATGAATGTATTTTGTCTGAATCAAAAATTAAAAATCTCTGCTGTAAAAAACTAAAAATCAAAACATATTTAATAACTATCAGAAAAGTATATTTTTAAAATCAATTCTAACAATTATTGATTGATTATATTTAAATCCCTTTTTAAAATATTAATTGGCGAGAATTTTTACATCATCTCTTTTACATAATAAGTTATTTTTAAGGTTTTAAATTTCCGTCTAAAAATTAGTCTAAAAATTTTAGATTTTATTAGCAGACAGTTATATCAGTTCGACAGAAAGATTATATCTAAGATTATTTTTATTTCTTTCTTTGCTTTTTGTTTATATAAATTCATCAATACCTATTCGAAATGAAAATTCTCTTAAATTATTAGCATTTTCAATGATAATTCAGCAAGATTTTTGGAACCTATAAAAACCAAAATATTCTGCATTAAGAAATTGGCGTCATAAATTGGCGCAAGAGAAGAAACCATTCTAATCGAAAAAAGAATTCAAATAAAAGAAAAAGTAATGGAATCTTTCCAGTCTGTGAAGAAACTCAGCAGTCATTAGAATTCTCCTTTGAGTACATAATAAGAAAGGAGATTTACCTTTTCCAATCAGATTAACTTAATCTTTCTTCTTATTTTATGTGTAAGCAACTATAAAAGGCATTTTATTATAGTTACCAAATTTTCTTGCAACATTCTACTCTTATACCAATTGTAGACATTCGTACTATAGAAGTAGACTTCAAAATTAATAAAAGTACTACGTTTAATGATAATATTCTCTTAAAATTTTATTAATATCTTTAATGGTAATTAAACATGATTTTTAGAACCCGTAAAGACTAAGATGTTGAGCTTTGAAAAAAACGAACGGTTGTTTAAGGTTAAGTGAAGATGTCTTTCGATACAATTTCTCCTGTAGGGTTAGGCTTTTTTCTTTTTTGGAGAGAGTTAGGTGGGAAATCGTAGCGCTTTCCAAAGCGAAAGTTTGCTATTCTATCATTTTTTTTTGCGAAGAGTAAAGAACATAAATTTACCATTTTACCATAACTTTTACCCTAAGAAAAATGAGATAAATCAGTCGAATAATGAGAAAGATGGAAATCGTTGATTATAAATTAAGAAGCAAACCCAGACAATCGAAAATCACATCCTCAGATCCCAAGACCAATGTAGATACAGGAGATAGCGACGAATGCTGCTATTCAAAGAAGAAATATTGCACAAGTTACGGAATCGTCAGAATCAATTATCGGGTTCATAATTGTCACGATCCGCATCAACACTGGTAAAATGAAAGTAAGTGTTACTCTAATGACTATTTCAAAGATAATTGTAGAGAAATGTCGTGACTTTTTATCTGCGTGACTGAAACAAACTACGCCATTCAGCATCAAAACATCCTAAACAAACAATTCTATTGATTAAGTAAGGAAAATTATTATGCTATTCTGTTTCTTTGCTGTTGCTACCAAAGTATTTTCAATATGTCTGTGTAAACAAGTAACGAAATAGAGTCACTCAATACGAAACAAAAAAACTTTTTTTTTGTTTCCAATATCTAGTGACTAGTGGCATTCAATCGAACGCTTTTTCAGTCAAATACAAAATAGGTGAATCCAATTTGTCCATAAATACATTTTCCACTCAGAATAATAAATGATTCCACATATTATAAATACTTGAGAAAATCAGTTGCAATCTCCTAAAAAAAACTCTAAGGATAAATAAAATTACATAAAATTACATAAGATCCATTATAAACACTTTACTTCGTTCCTAGCTTATTTCTATCTCTACAGATTAAAGAGAAAGTTAAAGCCTGGGCTAATAAAAACAAAACGGGGCTAATCAATAGTACGGCAAGAACCGACACGGAGACGTTGGAGGCAATAAATAAGAAACTAGAGAAATTAGAATTAGAGAACACCACACTACAAGTCAATAAACTTAGTAAAAATGAGAGTCATAGTAAAGATAGACAAAGGACAGGTTCTTCTTTTAGGAATCACAATTATAAGACTTATTATAGAAACACTAATGAGGGTAGGAACAAAAATTGGCACGATATCAATTAAATGTTATAAATGCCATAAATTTGGGCACAGAGCAGCAAATTACTGGAAAAGGTCAGGACAAAATAATCCGAATGCAAATAGGTTAAACTAAATCATTCAAACTGGTTTAGAAGTAATAGGGAAAACGGGCAATATTCCTGAAGTAAACACTATACCTACAGTATTAGAAGATAAATTACATTATACAGTAGGAAAGATTAATGAAAGAAACTGGTAAAATATTAATGGAGCCAATATTTCTATATTAAATGATGACAGTTCCTTATCTGAACATTTTACTCAGGTCAATAGCCCTTTTGGAAATGGAAATGTAAAGTATCAAAAAAGGATTCAGAAAATAGATTTGGGAAAATGCACAGTGTCCCTCGAGAATAAGGAAATGTTAACGACCTTGGAATCTGACATTTTAGAGAAGCAAATAAATTATAAAGATAACTCGTTAAGATTGCAATTAAATGAACATTGTACTTGCAGTAATTATATCATACAAAACAAATCTGTAAGAAGTAGAGGAATCTGAGGAAATTAAGATTGAGTAAAATGATAAATGGAAGGAAAAATTTCATCTAGACATAATTGGATCAGAAGAAGTAGAAGATTTAAAATTAAATCACTGGATAGATGACTGGCATTTGTAATGAAGAAAGAAAAAGAAAATTTAAAGAAATGATATTATGATTCAAGAAAGTTTTATAGAAGACATAACCCTATTAGAGAAAGCTAATGTTGAGCCACACAGAATAAAGTTACATCTGACAAACTCATTTTCAAAAAGATACGGAAAACTACTAGTGAATTAGTCAGGAAAATAATAATAGTTAGAAAGTGAGCTAGTAGTCATGGAATGGAAGATCCATAATGCCAGGGAAAATAATAGAATTAAATCTATCAATAAATATGGCATAGGGGATTTGGTATTAGTAAGATTAGCTGATAATGATCCAAAACGAAATAATAAATTCAGTAAAAAAATTAATACACTCACAGGAAATTACGAATCCAGTGAATTTTATTGTGGAAAATCTCAACTCTTTCAAACCTCCAATAAAAGTCAACATTAACAAAATAAAGAAATACCCTGGAGAGTTTGTGCCAAAGAGTAAAAGATGAGATCAAATAAATGCAAAGGACTCTGCTACGAAAGCCAAGAGGAATACGATACTTTCATATTGGATTCTCATCAGCGAATGCCAACGATCAAAATTAGTCTATTGATAACATGTATAATGTGTTTTCCTTTGTAGGAACTCCTGAAATAGGAATCGAAGACGCAGATGTGGATAATCAGCAGCCAACTGAGACGCAAGCAACACATGGTTATGAACAAGGACGAGTACAAGGACATACATCAATCTTCCTAGGAAGCTGCGTCATTTATAATGCTTAGTATGTTGTAGATGTAAAGAAAAATTTCACCAGGATGTCATTTCAATTGTTATCTTCTCTAAAAGCATTGTGTCAACATTTTTTTATTAGGAGGGGACATATGTGAAGTCCATATAAAGATTCCCTAAATGTAATAATTTAGAATTAATAATACAGTAAAACCTCGTTAAGTCGTCACCCGGATAAGTCGTCACTCCGTTTAAGTCGTCGTTTTCCTTTGGTCCCGACAAGGTCTCATAGACAATGTAAAATAACCCTCTTTTACTCGTCACCAAATTTAATTCTACTACGGATAACTCGTCACCCTCAAAAATGGCGAAAGGCATCTTTATTCTCAATTTTGCCTGCTATCTTTTCAGCCCCGCCCCTTCACTCTAAGAAAGCCTAGCCTTTACGGGGAATTTTCACGTGGGAAATTCACTTGGGAAATTACACACTTCTCGCTGCGACTCTTGTCAAGTGTATACGTTTTTCTTGACCGCTACTGAGTGTGATTTCATTTCATAGCGAGTAAGCTCAGCTATAACGGCTATTTTTTATCTTGCAATTTCGTGGTTCGATTACATTTGTAACATGTCAGGGAAATGAAAACTTACCTCGTTATGTTTTAAAGAAAAAAAAAAGACTTAATTGCACTTTTTGAAAAATCAAATGTTTTGAAAACAGCTTTTGCCAAAGAACATCGTATTCCCAGGACTATATTAAACGATATTCTTTCATCGAAACAAGTAATTGAAGAAGCTGACTGCAAAGACAAAAGAAAGAGAATGGGGAAATCGAAGTTTGAAGAGATCGAGGAGATTTTAGCGAGTTCGATGGCTAAAACATGCAAGATCGCAAAATGTGGCGATTTTTGCCGTGATTCTCAAAGAAAAAGCCATGGAAATTGCTAAGGAGTTGAACATTGAAGATTTTGGCGGCAGCAATGGTTGGCTGGAACGTTTCAAAGACAGACATTGCCTTTCTTTTAAAACTATTATAATGTGGTAACTATAAAAAGTGTTGTTTTTTTTTTTACTTTCCACTCATTTGCATGTATTGATTTCTGAAAATCTTGTTTTTCTCACCGAATTCTACATCAATTCATGAAAATACTGATTACAGTGGGTTTTTTTTTGTTTTGTTTTTTCAAAAATTCCCACTCCGCCTAAGTCGTCAAAAATGTTTAGTCCCTTGAATGACGACTTAACGAGGTTTTACTGTACTAATAATTGTATTAAATTTCCTAATTTTTTTGTAAATAATTAATTGTCCTTTTTGTATTAAATTAATTTCTAGATTTGTAATTATTTTAATAAGCAATTAATGGTTCCTTGAGAATTTTTGTTTTCTTTTTCTAAGAATGTTTTTCAAGATGTGTTTATCTAGCACGACAACGTCCAACTCTCGACCTATCAACCTGTACTTCCTTAGGACAAATCATACAAAATTTGTAAGGACTTAAACGCGTGCTCACGAAGTGAAACAAGCATCTTAAGCTAAGCATCTAACTCCGAATGGTTTTGATAGTCGAAAGGAAAAAGAAACAACAACAGCATAAAAAATATTCAATCATCCTATTAATAGGCAAAAATTGTCCGTCCGGATGTTTCATGTTTCTTGGTATGTTTGTAATCAATGTATGCCTTAATTTCCTTATTATTAAAAATGTGATTGTTGGGAATTGGTTGCGACTGTTGTAGAGCTGTATTATACATGTGATTGTTGCGCATGCAACAGAATCAATTGTTGGGCGTGGTGTAATTGTTGCGATGGTTGTGATGTTGCTAATGGAGCTGTATAATGGATGTTCGTCATCAATCAAAGTGGAGAGAGTCGGAGAGAGAATATTGTATTAAGTGGAGTAGTCCAGTGGCTAGCGTTCCTGACTGGGATTACGGAAGTCCTCGGTTCGAATCCAATGCAAGGCGAAAGAAAAAATAATTACAAATACACTAACTAATGTCTTTTTGAAAAGAAAAATTAGTTGATTTAATGATGGTGTGTTGTTCAATACTTACTTAAACTTGTATACAAAACAAAATAATCTTTAATTATTTTAAATCAATCCAAAAATTGTAATTCAAAAACAAGTAAAAACAGGATACTTAAGTATAAACAAATCTCCTTATAAAAAATGAGCTTAGAACATCTTTTTCTATCTTGTGTTTTTGAAAAATTTTACGGTATTTCAAAAAGATGGAATTTGTTTTACTTCCGTGAATATTTCACGGGTTGCAACTAGTGGCTAATTAGACTGTAATGAAGATAGAAATAAATTAAGACTGGAGTATGGTTTGAAACGAATTCTAATATCACTGACGTTAGGGTTAATACTTGCAAATGGCAGCCGCAATAGGCTACTCTCGACACAGTTAACTACTAAATAACAACAAATACTGATCTATTTCAGACAAACTAAATTATTCGAAACTTTTCAAGTAAAAAGTTGGACTAGAAATGCAAATTCATAAGTCGGGGATTCAAAGAAGGTTGTGGCTCAATAAAGAATAAATAAAGGACACTTACTAGATGAGTCTAGTGAACTTGGCTGACACCAGTGACTAAAGGCTGCCCAAATGGAACCCTTGTTGCCGACGCTGGGTTGCATTGGTCTGTCTTTCACTTGCCATAGTAGGATTGTTTGTTTTCTGGACTGTGAATTTATGTTAGAAACTGTACTTTTTCAATGGGTGAACTTGCCTGGAGTTCATTTGAAAACAAAAGTTCACATGAATAGCGAACTGTCCAATCTCATTTGCCACAACGGACACAAACATCGTTCGAATCGCCGCCATCGAAGCCTCGTCTCACGTGATTCCTGACGATTAGCGTACGTCAATGGTTACGTAAGAATGAGCCTCGAACCCAAAGTCTATCTTACTCTATCCTTATATTTAGCCCCAACAGATATATTTGCTTCAATGTTGCAGGTCAAATTTTCATTAGTACCAATAGTATTTTCAGGAACCTAGAAAGATGAACTTGATCGGCTCCAGAGAGGATCTGAAAGTACTTACACGAGATATAGGTATTATGTAATAATACTAGCAGCAAAGCCTGTCCGACGACAGGCATAAAAAAATCTGAAAAATCATTTTATTATCATCAACTACAAAGTAAATATATCCTTATAAAGTACATTTTTTGTAAAAACAGCATTCAGATCCTTCTATCAGATGTCCTGGATCTATTCGGTCAAGAATTTTGATTTTGACGTCGCAAGCTCGAGAAATAGCAATATATAACTGTCCATGACTAAAAACAGGCTCTGGTAAATAAATACCAACCACATCTAAAGTTTGTCTTTGTTAATAAATATTACTAAAAGTAAGAATGGAATAATTATTATTTTTGACCCATAACGCCGAAAGGCATTTAAAACTCACCTTTGTAACTACGCTAATTTGTGAACGAAGCTTCTACGACAAAAATGGTTTTGAGTTTCGAAATCAGCGTAAAAAACTAAGTATGCCAAATTTCATTAAAATGGCTGCAGTGGTATCAAAATTATTTGGTTTTGAACGTATGTTTTGTTAGAATTTCAGTTGTCTTGGTCAGTTCCCAAGGATAAAATTTAATGGAAACAACATGGAATGACAAAATGAACTAATATTTCATCCAATTTGAGTACCCTTGATTCAATGGTACCATTGAGAACCCTTGGATCTATCTTAATCAGTGGCGTCACTAGGGGGGTGCGGACCGCACCGGGTGGCACCATCACAAGGGGCGACACCAAAATGCTTTTACAAGGTTTTTTCTTTGTTTTTGGTTCAACAGATAATTTTACAAGGTTTTCCTTTTTTTTTTTTTTTTTTTCGGTTGAGCAGATATTTTTACAAGCTACCGCACTGGGTGACACCAACCCTAGTGACGCCTCTGATCTTAATAGCTTAATAATATCGAATTACAGACAGACGAACATGGGTATTAATATAATGTTAATAATAATATATTAGATACTGAGTTAGAACAGTGGCGGTTCGTGGCTGTGAAGTTAGGTGAAGAGCTAGTAGGAAAATAATATAAATTATTATGATAACTTCCTTCTTATCTAATATTATAATATATCATTATATATATTATTAAATTATATATATTATATATAATAATAGATAATATAAAATATTATAATAACTTCCTTCTTATCTAATTATATCATAATATATATATTATAAATTATATGTATAATATATAAAATATTATAATAACTTTCTTCTTATCTTCGTATTTCCAACGTGAAAATGATGTTTCTAATAAAACAACACTATATCTTAAACAGGATTCATATTTAAAACAGCACAGCACTGCGAAACAGGCGCGATCCGAAAGAACTTTATATTGGAAGAAGAGAAAATATTTCTCAGTTGTAACTTCACCTATACGATGCTACACAGCGGGTGACATCATGGTTGTCATAGCAACCATCGCTTCGATTATACAGCTACGCTCCGCCCCTGAGGTTGAGAAACTTCATATAAAAGCCTACTTCACTTGGCTCGGTGCCAGAACAAAGTCCCGCACCAACGCAACGGCGCGGGACTTACAAAATATAAAAATACGTTTCTATTAAAACCAACATACGTGAGAAGGAAAATAAATTTTTCCTTATAATAATTGTTATATTATAAATAAATAATATTGAATTATAAATAATTGGTGAAGGGTCACTTAACCTACTTCTCCTGAATAGCCGCCACTGAGTTAGAAGTTGATCAATTGTAACAAGTTATTCTCAATTCTTTTCACTAAAACTGTCCTACCAAGACATGTTCGTTGATGGAATAAAAAAACTCAGAAATTTAAGATCCACGAAGGCTTTTCAACAAAGGAAAAAAGACAGGTGAGTGGGAGGAATATAAAAAAACACTTACTTGTTACAACAAGGCCATTACAGAGGCTAAGAAGACTTCATGGAGAAAATTCTGCGAAGATGTATCGGACGTATCCAGTACTGCTGCTAAACTTATTTTAACATGGTTAATGAGTAATAGATTCTCTCAAAATGCCATTCTGTATTGTTAAATTATACAGTTTAAAAATAACAATAGACTGACTTTATTAAGCAATTACTAATGGTGCCCAAGTAATTTTGGTTGTTTTTTTTTTCATCGAAACTGATCCTTGGGTGACTTTTGATATATATTTTTTTTTTTTATATTTCCGAACTTAAGAAGTTTACTCCTTTGAATTCTCTACTCGTTTTCAGTAATAATGTTAAATATGTTGGAAATTTGATGTATTGTTGTAGTGAAAGAATAAGAAACACCTTGTAATATTGGGAATGACCTCTGTCTACCTATTTCAATAAGGTTTTTATTTGATAGTGAAAGCAATGGTAAATCTCATCTCATTGATTTCAGGATGAATATTCTTTTAATAATTCCAAAAAACATTATTTCATTGTTATGAAAGTTATTATACTTCAATAAAAATAAAACAGCAATTGTTTCTGGTTTATTTTTTTTAATGATTCCTTTCACTGAATTGGGTTCATTCATTATTGACGTTTTTTGACTGGAAAGTAAAGACAACTGTTCACCAACAAACATGAAAAAGGAGTGAAACGACTTTTGATAACAAACACTTCGATCCTGCTTTTGTTTTCATTTTCTTTTTTATTTACTTTGAAACAAAACATTTTGCTTCTAAACTGTTATCAATTGTAGAAAGGACTTCATGTAAGCACGGTGGTTGTTCATTGTAGGTAAGGAAGTGTGTTTTTGTTTTGTTAATTTTAAAATCAGTTTTGATAAAGAAATACTTTTTTGTTATCTTACTTTATTCTAATCATTCTAATTTTTTTGTATGCAAGAAGTAGGTAAGAATAAGAGGAAATCTAATGATATTTTCAGTAAAATTTAGTTCATTACAAATACATAATTACTTAATGTTAATTAAAAGCAATTAATTTAAAGCCTTAACAATTGTTAAAACTATTTCAATCAAGGCTTCAGAAATACCAGGGCAATATCTACTCTTAGGATTCTTACCTTAAGTTTATTTCAAGTGAAAGCATAAAATAAATGAAAAGAAATTGTTTATCGATTATTTAATGTCAAGGGAACTGAAATCCCTGATATCCAGGGACTAAAAAAGAAAAAAAAATACTTCAGTTTAGTTTGAAACAATTCCAAATATTAAATCCACCATATTTCCTCCTACTCTCTTCTAGTCGTCATATTATTATTAAAAATAACCACCTTCTTACACCAATAAAATATATTAAATAAAATACATTTATTGAATAGATATTAAACCAATCATAAAGTCCTTCTGACGATCGTCTTACGTCGGATTCAGTGGACTTTACAGTAAATAAACAAACCCACATAGTGGATCGGTTCTGGAATATAGTAGATCACAGTGGCAAGGCATCATCCTAGATTGTATTTCAGAACCGATTGCCGATCCACTACGTCGGATTCAGTGGACTTTACTGT
>JAFIDM010006943.1:4118161-4138138 GCA_023159025.1 Thereuonema tuberculata
TTACTGTCCAGTTGTGATTTTTTATCGATTTATTAATTATTATGGACGTTAAATTTTGCTTGCTAATCATTTAACATTTTTCTCTTTTTCTTTGCTCATACGCTCGAAATTTCTAATTATTATGGCTTCTATCCCCTTCAACTACTTGTTCGAATAAATCTCTTTGCTAATAAAAATTGAAGTCATATCAAAAGTAAAACAAAGTTTCAAGAATTCCTAAAAAGAAGTGTTTTTCCTTAGCATTTTGAACAAAATAATCAAAAAACAAACAATAACTTTAAAAACTTACAAAATGAATATCAGTTCAATGGTCTTTAGAATACAATTAATTTTTCTTTAAACAAACTAAAAAAAGCCTCTGTTCTACAAATATCTACGGTTCCGTTTCTAGTTTAGAATTATAAATCATTCGAAAATCCTATGTGAAGAAGATACTCAGACAGTTTCCTTGTGTTGGACTGAATGTTTTGCAGAGAAGTTACGTAAAAATGCTCCTTGTAGGTAAGAAACTCAAAATTATACTTACTTCGGCAATCGAATTTTTAGAATTGTAATCTCTGTGGCAAAATTCCAGATAAAAAATAGAAGATATACCAAAGAATGACGGAAAGGAATAAAGACAAAGGGAAAATGTTACTAGATAGAAAAACAGCCTTCGATAGATATTACATTGCATCACGACAAATAAAATGAACGAGAATAATCAAAAAACAAATTTAATACTTTTTTTGATGAGTTAGTTTTCGTTACGACATCATAAATTTATATTTTCAGCATTTTAAATATGTAATTTATACAAAGCAAATATATATATATACATACAGGGTGCTGCAAAATTCGTGTGTAATATTCAAACCACGTGTAGGGGCATGGCTAAGGATCAATATATTCCTAATAAACCCAGGTCCGGAAACGCCCCATTAAGGCGCTAGGTGGTCCTAAAGTGAGCCTTTCCGAGAGAACATATCCTTTGCTATTACATAACACAAAACTACTGCTTTCCACCAATATTTCATTCTTTTTATCAAAGAATTTTTCAAGACTTATAAAAATATACACAGAAAAGAAAAATCATCTTTTCTCATACAGCAAATACAAAATCATACATAAATAATAACATCTTAAATGAACGTGAAATAATACAATCAAACATTATAAACGTATAAAACATATAATAATAATACAAACGTATATAACCAATTGAATAATAATAATACAAAGCACACCTACATCAAATTCAGAAATTTGTTCAATTTCCTTCTATGACTTCTGAAATATTTGTAAGTCTGTTGACCAATTGGTTATATACGTTTGTATTATTACTTGTATTATTTGGTGAGTGCAAAAGTTTACCCGTTTTTATTACCCATAAAGAAGAGCAAATAAACGCAAAATGAACAATACCTATTATTGTGCATAATCCCCATTGCTATCTAGGACCTCTTGCCATCTTTCTGGTAGGAGATGAATCCCACGGCGGTAAAATTCCGCAGTTTCGAGTCAAAAAAGTCTTGGATGCAGTTTTCACAGCATCAAGATCATCAAAGATTTTCTGACTGAAGGAATTGTTCAACGCACGAAATAGGTGATAGTCAGTTGGTGCCAAGTCAGGAGAATAGGGAGGGTGGGTAAAACCTCCCAACCAAAGCCCAGTAACTTTTGGCGAGTGATGACAGCATCATGTGGCCTGGCGTTATCGTGATGAAGGATAACACCGCGACGATTGATGAGACCTGGCCGCTTTGCTACCAAATTTGAATGTAGCCTGTCTAACTGTAGACAGTAGAAGGCAGCATTGATGGTTTGGTTGAGTGGCAGGACCTCCCAGTGAATTATTCCCTGCACATCCCACCACACACTCAATAACACCTTGGGATGAAGTTCAGCTTTCGAAGTCAATGCAAGCGGATCAGAAGAGCGGCGCACAGTCCTACGATGCTTTATGTTACGGTACCTAACCCACTTCTCATCTCTTGTCACAATTCGTGTCAAGAATGGGTCATTTTTGTACCGGGAAAGCAAGGAAACACAGGTGGCGATTCGGTCATCCCGTTGCTTAGCTGTCAGGTTATGTGGAACCCAACGATCCAACTTTCTCGTAAAACCCAACTTAACCAGCCGTCTCTCGACCGTTGTCCGGTGTACGTTGAAGGTCTCCGCTAATTCTTGCACGGTTGGATTCGGGCTGTTCCTTATGGCTTGGTCAATATCGTCCTCTCCAACGTGTGATGGCCGTCCACTCATAGCCTGATCTTGGCAGCTTCTGTCTCCTTCCCTAATTTTACGAAACCATCGACGACGTGTGCTTTCGTCTATTGCATCCTCCCCATAAACTTTTTAAACATTGCGACATGCTGCGGCTGCCATACTCTTTTTATCGAACTCGTATAACAAACAATGTCTTATATGCTCCTTCTCGCTTTCCATGTTACACCCTCTGATATTCTTTTTGAGATGATTAACTTTGTGAGACACGATGCATTTATATGTGAGGCATCCACACGTTTGATTGGCAGACGATTTGCGTCATTACAATGTCATGTGTGAGGGCAATTCCATTACAAATTTTCATATCCAAAAACGAGTAGAACTTTCGCACTCACCCAATATTACATGTTTTATACGTTTATATTGTTTGATTGTATTATTTCAAGTTCATTTAAGATATTGTTATTATTTATGTATAATTTTGTATTTGTTGTCTGAGAAAAGAAGATTTTTCTTTTCTAAGTATGTTTTATTAAGCCTTGAAAAAATTCTTTGATAAAAAGAATGAAATACTGGTGTAAAGCAGTAGTTGTGTTGAATATAGAAGTTTTCTGTAATAATTTCGACAGATATTTTAGAACAAGATATCCTTTGCTACACCACAAGAAATGTTTTGCAGGCGAGCTTACACATTGACGAAATTGTAAGAAAAACAAATAATCACGTACTTAATTAAATAGCCTTCGTATTTTACAAATCAATATTTCTCATTTAAATTAAAAATAAATTTAAATTAACTTATTTCTAATTAAATGAATGATTTCCAAATAAATAATTTTGATCTGTTAAAGAGAGAAGTCAAATGAAATAAAGATTTCATAAAATTGTTTTTTCTTTCTTTCCAAGGCTTCCCTACATGAATACTAGAAAAGAACGGCATTTGCTCCTGTGTGATTCATCTGCAGCCACACAGCTCATGTACAACATTACATTGGACGTGTACATGAACACTCACCTGTCTGACTGTCCTTGTAAGCACAAGTGTACAGATAAGGTATTTCAACTGAATACGGACGTTAGACAAAAGATCACCAACACAACCATTGTAGAGATCTTCTTCGGTGATAATATGTTTGAAATCATTCAAGAGAAGTACGCCTTCACTTTCATTGCCCTCCTTTGTGATATTGGTGGCAACCTGGGCCTCTACCTGGGATTCTGTCTCCTTACAATTTTAGAGATCCTTGAGCTACTTATAGATAAACTGAAGAGACGGTGTCATCATTCCACCTATGAAATCTAAGCAAATTTATTCATCCAAAAAAAATTAAGAAATCTCAAAAAAAATAAATCTCAGTTTTCTTCTTACTTATTTTTCTTTATAAATAATTACGTAGAGTTAAAATTAAAGTCTGACTGTCACCTTACAGGTGCATCCAGGATAGTTATCCAAACGACAGCAGCATTAATTAGAGACTCACTGTGTGACTATGATCCGAATAATGGATAAGTCACAACAACACCAAATTTAAGTAAAAACGCTGCTGTATATCCTGACTTTTTCCTAATTTTTGAAAAAGGGAAAAAGTTTTCAATTTTGAATTTATGAATATCTCCCTACTTTATCGTAATTTGTCGCTTTTATTCCCTAAATAGGTTTTTCTTCGGAATTTATTGGCTTTAAGCATAGTAAGAGCATTCAACGCTTACACACACTCTTTCCTTTGTATCATTATAATGTTTTTATTTTTATTATTAAAAATGTCACAGATAAAATTGAATTGTCACAGATTGAAAATAATCGTGAATTTATGAAGAATGTTTATTGAAAATTTATTAAGTAATTGTAATGAGCCTTTGGTTATAAAGTTAGATATCGGACCTCTAGGAAGGGTTCCTGGGGCTAAGCCAAGGATAGATTATAAATTGTAATGAGATCATCAATGGCTATTTTTTATTTATTTTTTTTTATTTTTGTCATTACTAGTCAGGAGGCTATTTTTTTCATTTGTTTCCCAGATGTTTTGAAAGGTTGGTAAAGGTTCACGACTGCGGCGTTGGCTTAGGTCTATTTATCACCATTCATTCATTTGTTGTTAGATTATTCTTGTTTTAAACTCATCATAATTGTTTATCAATCTTCACACACTCATTTCCATTAACAGCTGAACTTCACTTCAAGGTAACTTTTATTATCTAGATCTGAATTTGCTTTTCATGTACAAAAACAAATTAAAAATTGTACTGCACAATTCTGTCAATACAACTTTATTTTCATTTTCTTAATAACTAAAATGTTTCCAAACGAATTACTTGACTCTTGACAAAAATAATAATTTTTCGATTACAAAAGACAACATATTCAGAATGTTAAAGTGGGCAAATTTTTCCTTTTTTAATTTCAACTTTAAAATCATATTTAAAACTAAAGCCTCCAGAAGGATTTTAATTGCTTTAACATTTTAATTACTAAAGTATTTTAGGAAAAAAAAATCTGCGATTAAATTCAAATAATGGCTTTTTTAAAATTATAATTCGAATCTCACTGAATATTTACAATCAGGAACACTTGGATGTATTTTAATTCTTGTTCATCAAATGTACGATTAAATAGAATGATTTATTTTTCATTGCTGATTTCAGATCTTTTTTAGTTTTCTTTAACATCTACATCGACAGACTGACGTCGCATAGGTGACCACAAATAACAATCGTACGCTTTGTAAATCATTTCTCGCCTTAGAAGGTGAACGTACTTGGAGAGACGATCAAAGATCTGCTCGGGGGTTCGTAGTTTGGTGAGAAGAAATTTACCTCTTTCTTCCTCGTACGTTCTTAGGGTTTGACCAGTAAGAGTTATTCCCATGCCAATTGGATACAGTGAGAAAATGAGATAAGCAAAAAGTCCACTAGTTCCCTGGCGATAAGAATTGTCGATGCATTTGGTTATTTCTGCTCTGGGCATGGTATCTCTGGGAACAATATAGAATGGCCGCCATCTTTCCTCCCCAAAAGGCGATCGTTTTAGATGGTACCGTGTGAATCGGTCTCCTTCGTTGACATATTTGTAAGTGTGAAATAGATCCCTACAGACCAACTCGTCTCCTACTGCCAACGTGTGTAAAGGCACGGGCTTGAAGGTAGGAAACCAACTGCCAGGATCCAACAAATACAAGTCGCCACTGACCATTACATTACGAACCAAATTGAACACATGGTAAGTCAATGTTATTTTTGATTCCTCGATTGAAGTGGCCATTCGACCAGCGTTCAGAACAACATCAAAGTCGAGCGCTGCAAGCATTTCATTCATGAACACATTGAGGACGTAACAAGTGCCTCCAAATCTATTGAGACAATCACGGAAGATTTCATCCCTGCTCAGAACAGCTCGCTTGTCCACATCCATTGATAACACACGGATATTCTGTCACAATAAAAAAGAATCAATTGAATTAAGTGCATAAAAATTAAATTCAAAGAAATTATTTCTCTTCGTTTCCTTTTGTTAAGCATTAATAAAATTCAAATCTTAGGTAAAACAGTTTCTAAGCATTTGTTTTGATGGTATTCACTGATAAACTTGCATTTATCTACACCCTTCAATTGCATTCTTTATTTTAGTTGATTTTTAATTATTAAAACATTATAGAATAATAATAATACCTATAATTTTAAAAGGTGTTAGCTTTGTAATCATCACAAAAGTAATATGTCCTTATAAGAAAAAGTAAAAATAATTCCCATTAACTGGAGAATGAACAAATGTTTAAGATAGTATTATACATCCATATAGTCATTAGATCAGAAAATGTAGGAAAGAATAATTTCCTGATAGTGAGTTGCAACCCTCTTTTGCTCCTTCTGTGCCTTGGTGGTTAAACAATGGTTGTTCTCTGACATTAATTACTCATTACATCAATGGAATATTACATCAATGGTGAAAATGTCATACAATATTATTCAAGTATAATGAAAAATGAATGCTATTAAAAATGTTCTGCTTCCTAGACTGCCCCCAAGTAGCTTATTTGAGAATAAAAGGGGTTTTTGACTTAAGCAAAGCCCTAAGCAATCATACAAAGTCTTTTTTCATTAAGTTTATAGAAAAGAAAAAATTCACATTTATATTAGTTTATATCACTGATTCCGAAATTTTACAGCAAAAAGAAAACCCTCCAACTACAAAAAAAAATTGTAGTCTAATTAAAAAATAGCCATAAATAAATCCCAGGTAGACTCTTCCTAAAACTGTTTGTCTAGAAATAAAAACAGGTCCTAATCTTTTACAGAATGAAAAGACTTAATAAAGCAACTATACGTTGTAGGAATAACAATTCCTAATCATTATTATTCATTTAAATCTTACCTAATCGGGATGGTGAATATTCTGATAATGTTTTATTATCGAGTTCACATATAATTAAAAAAGTGAAGGCTCTTAAAAATACTCTGCTTCTTCGACTGCCTCCTGAACTTATTTTAGAAGAATAGCGATTTGGGTCATTATATCGTCTTAAGGAAAGACATCTGGAGTTTTAAAAGAAAAACTGATTAGAAATCGCTAAGAAACAGAGAGAATCCCTTTTTGAATTTTAAGTTAGGAGGGAATGTAGAATAAATTGAAGCTCTGTAAGCATTGGAAAATTAGCATTGGAAAATTTTAATATAGGAAAAAGAACAATTTTAAAAAGAGCAAATAAGTATTTTATGGGGGGGGGGGGGGTTTAAAGTAGAATAAAAATGGAGACTAGTTTTTATAATTTCTGCTCCTGTTTTGGCAATCACTGGATCTGTTATTCTAGTCCTTGATAGAAAACATTCTTTATTTACACTGAAATACATTGAACAGAATCGATTCCATTCTAACTAATTCAGCAAAAGAATATTAAAACGAGTTATCCAAACATCAAAGTATTACTAATATGCTAATGGTTGTACTGATTCAGATTAAGTTCCAAAAAATTCTTTTTCTTTCTTATCCATCGGAGTAAAGCCTGAGGATGCAAGGAGAAGTCGTTTTCTCTCTCTAAGTGCGATCCCTGTTACACTTCCTATCATCGTGAACCCCAAGAAGGATCTAGAGATTATCGTGCGAATTGATACAGAGAGGGTTTTCCATTGCTTTTCTTTGAAACCATTACTGAATGGCTTCAGGCCTGAAGGGGAAAGAAGAAGCAGACGAACACAGGAAAGGAAACCAAATAAACATCCATGCCGGTACCGGGATTCGAAACCAGGTTCAGACATGTCAGCCTCCTTTGATCACAAGACTGTGCCGAAAGGCTTTGAGGAATATGATCACTAAATAGTCGTGTTCATCTGTTAAGTATTTGGATCAAAATAAACACAGTATCAAAGAACTCTGTCCAGTAGGATTAGGGAGTAACTTCTGATGTAAATGGGAAGATCACATTAAATGTGTCATGTTTTTAGTTGCATTGCAAATAAGCAATTTGACAAATTTTATGGAAAAATTCCGTCCAGCCGTTTTAGCGTGATGCAAACAGACACAAAAGAAGAAAATTCAAATGCTCAGTTAAAAATTTCATTTCTTCAAAAATTCGAGAATAAAAGTCCTCTCTTTTTTGTAAATTTAATGTAAAAACCAAAAAAAAAAACCTTACTTTGGCATTACAGGAAATAGCTGTAAGAATTTCAGGCAAGTTTCAAGAAAGGCTTAGGGTGGATTGAATACAGCTCATGTTTATCCTCAACTACAAGGTTTTTCATAGAAATTTAGAATGAGAAATGAGGTCAACAGTTCCTTATCATACCATAGCATTAAATGACACTGTTCCTTTGTACCTTCCTTAGTTGTCATTTGTTTAATTTTTAGGACCGTAAAATTTATTGTTACTGATACTGTTTCTTGTATTTCAATTTTATGTAAGGTTTCCGTGATATCGTTTTAACCTTCTGTAAATTGAAGCGGTAATTTACAAAAAAAAAAAAAAAATTATCAAATTTGTACAGCAAACATTGCAATCTATCATTTCGAAAATTGGCAAAAATTTTCTTTGTTACGTTAATATTTATAATGGAAATTATATCCGATTCTCAAATAAAGGCTCAAATAATTTTTTTGTTTTGTTTTTTTTTTTCTCACCCTAATGAAAAGAATCATTGACAATGAAGGGTTTTGAGTTGAGTCATTTTGATCACATGAACCCCAAGAAAATTGAACTTTTACGCTCAGACCCTTTTAGACCAAGAACAATGATATAAATAACGACAATATAATATCTAAGGGTTTAAGAAATATGACGAAATTTCTGCAATTGATAAAATACAACAATATTTTCATTAACTGATGCCAAAAATATTCATCATTGATTTCAACAAAAGCAATTTCGAAGGTCGATCAGAGAAACGTTTCAAAGGCAAGAAAGAGAGCGTTAACAGAAATTAAATGAAAGAATCATTAATAACTTTTTCAAAATTGTCTACTTGGAGTTTGTCATTGTTGTTTTTGTTGCACTACATGATAACCTAGAGGAATCAAAGAATGGTCTTTTCTGTTCCCATTTAACTTCTCTAGGATATCAGATGACTAATGCTCCTCAAAAACAAAACGCACATGGAAATTATCGGAGTTCAAATCCAGGTTTTAGAACAGTTGGTTTTCTTTACTTGCTTAATTCAAGTGGATTATCAGTTGAAGTAAATTGACTCTTGTTCCTATCAATTCAAATCATGTCAACACAGTCCTTTGGCTTCAAAGAAATCAGCCATTTTTAAAAAAAGTGCAACGTTCAATAATAATAATTCGTTTTCTGATCGATCCTCAATTGATCACGTGGAGATATTTGTTAAAATTCTTACATGATAGGGAAGCGTAGCAATAAAATTCCTGTGGATTCTGAAAAGGGCCTCCTTTCGATCCGTTTCCAACAATTTCTCAATATCTCGAATGATGAAGGTTTCCTTGATGTATTCGATGGCGTTCACTCGTTTCTTTTCACCTTGAAATATATCTTCAAAAAAGAAATTCCAAAACAAATATTTCAAATGTAAACTAATTCACTTAATAATCATAACTTTCAAATTAAAGGGAATTCTGTTTCATTTATCATTTTTGTTTTTAAAATTCTTTGACTGTAATATCAATTTATTTATCGTTTTCTTTCAAGAGGAATCATCACTATGGAAAAAAAAATATAACAAAGAACAGCCTCTGAAGCTTAGTAGAAAATCTTGACGAAGGGAATGTAAGACATTCGCTCTACTGTTTGATTAAGTCACAGGGTTTCTTCTCAGAGTTTGCTAAATTCTTTTCTATAATTATAGTGTCTATGATACCTAAATTTTATTTGTAAATAATCTTTTTGTTCGTGTCTCATCGTTGTATTTATGTGTGTTTGTTTTTTGTTTGTTTTATATCTCAGGCATTATTTCCATTCTTATCGTTTGACGGAAGATTTTATTCAAGTATTTTATTTAAAATTTATTTAATTTTCATTCATCAATTGATAACTTGGTTAAATTAGTAAGTCACTTCTAATTTAACCATTTCAAATAAAAATTTCTGAATAATTTGGATAAATTCTTGAATTTTGCAGGATTAAGCTAAAATAAAAGAAACTTTTATTAAGGTTTGTTTTGGTTTTTTTTTTCAGAAAATTTGAGCTCGTTTCAATATGTGAAACGGTTTTTTAGTTAATCCAGCAAAGTGTTCGAATGTTATCTGTTGGTTCAATGGGCAGTACAGTTATTTAATGTGGTTGCATGAAAAGTACAGTAATGGTTAAATCGAAGTCCTTTGGAATTCAACTCCTGACCTTAGGTTATTTATGCTTTACAGAAACGTAGTCCTTGAATACCCAACGTCTACTTCGAATATTGTTATTACAGTGGAAACTCGATTAACCGTCACTCTCTGTTATTCGTCATTGATCGCAAAACCTACTTCTCCGTAAAATACGGGACAATGCTGCGAAAAAAAGCTCGAGCCTCGAAAAAACAGAAGATGACGACTGATTACAGCTTCAACATATAAACCTTATTATATAGTAGGCCTACTGTTTTATGCTATTATTATTATTTGTTTGGTGTTTGACGATATCTATTTGTTACCGATAGATTTTTCTTTGTATTAATTTATTGTTTGCCTTTCGTCCCAAACCACCATTGAAATTTCGTTCCTGTACATGTTTATTGCGAAATTTCTGTTATCCGTCTATTCGACTAACCGTCACAGTCCCGGTCCCGAAGGTGACGGTTAATCGAGTTTCTGCTGTAATCTATTTTAAAGCAAAGCCCTACAATGGATTTCAATGGCATAGGAAAAAGTTTCAAGAAATTTTACAAGATCAAAAAATATTAAACTTAAATCATATTATTACAAAACTAAATTAGCTTCATTTGATGATTTCATAGGCTTAAATATTGAAAAACAATACTTCGTTTATTAGTAACTCATATCATAAGCATTATTTTAATTACTTTTATTTATAATCAACTTATTCGATTTTCTTAAAAACTCAAAAGAAGCCTATTTCTTAGAAAGGAGAAATTAACATTCTATTGTAAGTGCCTGTATATCTGAAAAACACTTTAATTCTAAATGAAAAGGTATCGGGACTTCGTTATTCCTCAAAATAAAATAAGATGATATTTATTCATGGATATACATTGGAATAAAAGTTATAATTTCATGTGGGAGGACTTACTTGGATCATACGGTTCCTCTTCCACTTCACCCACCGACAATGTGGAACCTGCATAACTGCTCCTACTGCTTCGCTCCGAATCGAAGAAATACTACAGAAGAAAGAGAAATAGTTTCTCATCTCAGATTCCAGCTGTTAATTCCAGAACCTTCCTTCAAACACAAATACGTACCGGAAACATAGGCTGACTGCTTGTACTTGGACGGTGATCTTCGGAAACCTGTTCTCTTCTCATCGTTTTGCAATGGCTCCTTCGGTTTCCTTAAAAAGATGTCTATTTCAAGTGATAAACTGAAGCCTCGCTTAATGACATCCTACCAATTCAAAACAAAACAATGTATCAGCACAAGCTCATCAAGTTATTATTGGTGGATTTTCTATAATTGCCGAAGATCTAAAAAAATAATGAGATGATAGTTTAAATAAAGTTTATGCTAGTTTCAATAATGTCACGTGGTTATTAATACACTTCATTCTTAGTAGCTTTTAACTAAGTTCAAAGCTAACACGAAACCGAAATTTGTGTCCACTCATACACAAATTGGACGAACTGTAAAAGAAAAACATTATCTTACGATGAATGTTCGAGACCAACAAATAATGATGAAATCATTTAATATTTCATAAAAATGTATTTTTTTTTTTTTCACTATTAAATTCATCATTATTGTAGATGCGATTTTTCAACACATGGTATTCTTATGTTTTGAGATACTGAGGTGAATTATTTCATTCATAAAGAAAAGAACTGTACGTTATAATCACACCGCAACCAACTGGAAAATTACTAAATGCTGAAAAGAAACTATCCACACCTCCTTTATCAGTGTTCTCATAGCACCGTTCTTTGCTATCAGCAGAAATTTAGCCCAATACTAACATTTGCCTTTAAATTCATAAAAATGTGTATCAGTTTCCTGAGCTGTTAATTCTACAAAAGTTCTTTTCTTGCTCTGTGAATGGCAAGTTGGAAATAGTCTAACAGGAAAAAAACCAAGTATGTATTTTCTTAAATTATTAGCGACCCCTTCCCCCAAGTGCATCCGAAAATGGGGAAATTTTGGATATTTTTTTTTTTGATTGGAAAGTCCATCGTTTTTATTGTTTGTAACGAATGTTTGTTTATTTTTATTTATCAACCATCCTAATCCCTCCATTCCAAAATTCAAGATGCCTCTGCCTTATTTCAATTTCAAAGAACATCTTATTTAAATATATATTCTTACATGCAGTGGCGCATCCACAGGAGGGGGGACTAAGGGAGATGAAGCCCCTCCCTCCAACCTCAAAATATCGAAAAGAAAAAAAGAACGAACGAACGAGATGGAAACCTTTATTAAAGCACTGACTTATCTGTATCTTATTTTATTTTATTTTTGGAACGTGATTTTTGAATTTTTTTTAAATAGGCCTACATCTGAATGGAGACAACATCCTTATCCATTTTCAGTCATCACTTCAAGCTATCTTCATTCATTTACTTTAAAACTATTTCATCTTTTTTCATGCCTCAATTGCAACAAAAAGTATGTTGGTTATACAACGCAATCATTAAATAAAAGACTGAAATAAAAGACTAACCAATTACAACAATAGAGACGATTTTAGATCCATTCTATATCAGCATAAAAAAAAACTAACTACACCCCTGATTTTGAACACATTCAGGTAATAGAACAAACCCCAAAACTGTCTTCTCCCTTACCTTACACGAGTCTTGGCATATCGCCAATTCTCCCACAATCAATAGCGGACTATATCAGAAGCTATTTAAACACAACCCTTCCAAACCAACACACAGTTGAAAATAATCTGCATGCAGATTGAAACGTTCTTGTACATATGTTTTTAAATGACGACAATTAGTTAAAGTTAAAAAGTATCCCACTAACAGGCCTTTGGTAATTTTAGGTTTTTAAAATTTTTATTGAGATTCTTACCAGAAAGATTATTTCATCTTTTTATTCATTATCAGCTATATTTCATCCAGAGAATTTCTGGACTTCCTCAGGCTTTTAATAATTTTTAGCAATTTTTATGAGTTTTGCTTTATTTTTTAATACTTTAAAACCTTCTATTGAATACTTATTCACTTGCAAACCTTTTGCCTTATTCATGCAATTAAAACTGATCGTAATAAGTGTCTCTGTAATCAGTCTTGTTTCTCTATCTTTTATCTGATAAAGGACTTCGGTTATTGGGTCCGGGTTTTTTTTTTTTTTTTTCCCCCCGAGAGACAAAGATCTTCCCAGTCTGAAATATGTCATTTATTGTTCTTGAATGCTTTTACGTGTTCCCTCGCCCTTTCTTTGAAAATAGAAGCCCTCGCTTCCAAAATATATGGCACAGCAGTCTCTGCATTTTAACTTATATATTACTGCCATTTTAGTTAGCATGTCGCAGTCTGGATCTTTTGGGATCATAGAAAGATTATTATTGATTTTGTGTATTATAGACACTTCATTTGGTTTGCATATATCTTTAACATCCTTATCAATATAACTTTGTGGTAACTTCAATACTTTATTAAATTTCCTGGACATATTATCTTTATGCTGTTCCTTGTGTCGAAAGAATTTTTTTGATATTATACTCTACAAATCCTTTTGGGTACTCGTTTATCGCCAATTTGTTCTTTAGTAGTTCTATTTTGCGTTTTTGTAGTTCTTTGTCTTCTGTATTCTCCATTAACCTTTTTAAACAGTTTTGTATTATAGCATTTTTAATATTCTGATGAGGTGCCGTATTGAAATTTAGAATAAATTCACTGAAATTGCTCATATGATAAATTTATACCATTATTTTTGATAAGAATATCCAAGTATGGTATGGTGTTACACTGATAAAATCCTCCCTAATTCTGCATACAAAACAAAGGTGAAATTTCCTTAAAAAAGAAACAACAACAACTAACCCAAACCTGCCAGCCAAGAGATTCCTTTCCATGCCACAATTCCCATAAATATGGTAACCTCAAAATCTAGACAATATTCTGAATTGTTTTGTCATACTGCTACTATAGAGATTCTACCTGCAATTTGCATCAACTAACTTCAATTCATTTCAACTTGAAATGAATACTTCCTCAAAAACTTCAAAGTTAATTCATCTGATCTTTCCCACAACTTTGTTGGTTATGACACGGACTCTGTTCATCCTTTAAAAAGAATCTATTTTGAAATCGGGTCATCTAGTGTTGTTATATTGATGATGGTTTTCAATTTGGCCACTTGATCCTTGAAACTTTTCTGACTTCCTACATCTCTTCAATGTTGATCAAAACACCTTCTTCACCACAGAAATTAAATCAACCATTCTTTACCTTTACTTGAAAATATTCATCACTGAAAATAGAAAAATGTGCAGAAAAAAACCCACCAACTTACACCTGACCTTTAGATCCTTACATCACTCCCTTCAACTGCCCACTCTATGCATCTTAGTCAAATAAACCCTTGCCCACTACTTGACTTAATCCCCGAGGACCAAAAATTGATTGCATTAAAACAGTTTTACTTCACCAAAGCTTAAATCCAATTTTTACAAAATGTCTACGAAGTTCAAAATCTGCTACTATATACCAGTATCTGGCTGCCACATTGAAATTTCTTTATTAGAACAGCACATATGGGCAATACAATCACAAAAATATTTGGAAGTTGAAAAGGAATGGCACTCAAATGACAACCTTCAAATATTTTAGTTATTTTATTGATTTTATGTGCTCTTCTAATGAAGGAATGTGGCATCCAGATAAAAATCCTACCAAATCCTTCAAACTCTTTTCAGTTTTATTATTATCTTTTCAGTTTGTTTCCAAACTTGCAGTAAAAAATCAGCCACATTTTGGAGTCTTTTATTTACAACCCATGTTTCTTCCATTCGCCAATCCATTGCTTGCCGTTCAAAAGATTCTGTCCCCAACAGCAGTATATTTATTCTATCTTGGACCACTTTGGCCATATAAAGGAAAAACTAAACATTGACACTTATCTCTTCTTGAGAACTAATAAGTTAAAAATAAAGACTGTTATTGTCATCTAAATGCTCCCCTTCTCGTTTTAATTTGGATCTTTCCACCATCAACCTTCATCAGTATATGAATTACTGAAATTCTTTAAACTGGACCAAGTGGCCGATAATCTGAACAATAGGTTTAGATCGTACAGGCAAGTGGCTATTCTTTCTGTTTCTCCAAATTCAATTTCCATCTGCCAGCAATCTCTTATTTGTTTCATATTATCCATTTCTCTTTTCCTACTACAATCTCAACCATTCCCATTCTTACTTATATTTGCCTTTTGTGGTGTTTTTATTATCTTCTCACTTCAGACCAGATGATGATCAGGTCCCAAAACAAGATACTTCACCCATAAATCTCTCTGATGTCGGTCATTTGTACCAACTATGTCCACAGTAGACTCACTAGAAAAATAGGTTTAAAAGCAATAGAATGTACATGCTTTATGTTGTTTCAAATTATAATTCCAAAAGCTGTTCTTTCTAAAATATCTTATTGTTGTTATAGAACTAGCAATGCAGTAGAGCTAAGTTCACACTGAATAGTTTATGGGTTTAGAATATTCTAAATTTCATTACAGATTTCATATTCAGTGGTGGAATTCTTATTCATTTCACAACTTAGACCAATCAGTTGTATGTTTTCAGTACAGTAATTAACAGTTTGTAATTAAAAATTGTCAAAAATTAATGCTTTTTTTTTTTAGTTCAGTCTTAAGAGTAAATCTTAAGCAATTCTAGTAGCTTCTGTAGTTTTGCTCAATTTCCTTGAAAAGTATTTTGTCTGTTAATTAGATAGTTTCAAAATTATTGTGTAAAACAATCTTGGAATTTTCCTCACTGAATTGAACATTTAACAATAACATAGACTCTAAATGCCTATAACCTTCAATACATTTGATTTGAATTCAACAAATTGGGAAAACAAACAAAAAAAAAAAAAAAAACCACTCACACATACTAATCACTTGTAACCTTTATTATCTTCTAAATCTATTAAAAAAATATGGATTGATGTCATCCTTAAGCAAAATATTTGGCCAATTATTTTGTTGGTTATAAAAAATGTAATCTAACATTCACAAGCCAACATGAGAAATTGGAATTTTCTTATTTCCAAACAATCTTTTACTATGAAGATTAAAATCAGATAATTGATTACTCTCACAGTACTTCATTACCTACATTAATGATATTTTTCACTATGAAGCATCAAAAAAGATCCCTACTCCCAAACAATTTAAATAATGCTTTCTAAATGAAGAGATACTAATTAATACTTCAGTAATAGAATTGCACATTTCAACAGTGAAATATGTACATTTAACATCATCTGTTGTTAGTAAAATTTATGGATATTTTCTACACTTCACAAAACATACTGCAATTGAGTCTAGTACTGAAAATAAAAGGAAATATTTTTCTTAGGAGGAACAGGTGAGAATACACAAGTAAATTTAGAATGATCAATACATAACATTTAGAATGGCAATCCTCTAACACAATATGCTGTTAAGTTAACTATACAATCTCACGATATTTCAAACCAAATGGTAAGAATCTAGAAGCCTTAATATGTTTCAGAAATACTTAAATCTTCTAATCCATTAAATTGTTGTTAAAAAAACTAACAACAATCATTATAAAGACAATTAATACTTTATAATAAGAAATATTGTTCATTTGAATACAAAATACCAAACAAACAAAACTTCCTTAAGCAAACGTTATTTTAACCAATACCACATGAAAAATCCTTCTATTAGCTGCGACCATCTGAACAGTATTCAGGTCTGAAGAATTAAGCTTTTCCAGTATTTTAACAAAACTACTAAGAACCAAATTCATCATCTTGGGCATTGAAGAAACCATTCTCCATCACCTTGAAGAAAAGAAATCCAACATCTGTCATCACATTATTATAGTTGGGTTCATTTGAGAAAAACTGCCTTAGTGGGCTAAATGTGATAACTTAATTTCTGGAAATCATGACGTCAAACACAGAAATGGCATCTTTGAAAAATCAAGTAACTGTCAGTAAGCGAGGGAAAACATTACAAAGCCAATGCAGGGGTATAATTTGGAACATTCTCAATATCTGAAGTCAGAATGATGAAGCATTTCTGAAGTGGTGGATAAAACTGCTACAGCAACAAATTTTTCTGCTTTAACGGTGAAGAAAATTGTTGCGAAGGAAATGATCAAACTGAGAGCTGAAAAGAATCCTCCTCTCCCGGAAAACATCTAATTCAAATAAAACCAGTGATAGATATGGATGACTTTGATTTATCTGTTGTGAGAGCTACTATCAGTTAAATTTTTCATGAATTCCCAACATATGATATCATGCATTCAAAGCTTCAGTCAAATATTGAATTTGACAGAAGTGAAACATCTGTGAAATGAATTATGCATGTGAAACTGGAAGTGAAGTATGGAAGAATTAATATGAGGAAATTTTACATCGAAAAGCCTGACCCTGTAGCACATCGACACAAATATCTGAATTGATTTGGATGCAGGTAAAAGAATATATACTTAAATACAATAAAACCTTTAAACTAGGTGATGTGGCGAATCTTGCTGCAGCAGCTGTACAGCAGTATCATCAGATAATTAGATGAAAGCTTACCTTCATGTATTAAAGGTAGAAGATGCTTTCTGGCAATCAGATCATATCATAGAGAACCGAGTGGAACCTCTTATCACTTCTTCAGATGACAGTGATAGAAGTGATATTGATGATAGCTTCCAACTTCTTCCATCTTTTTCAGATTAACTCCCGTCTTGGCTGTTCTGGAAAATTGATCCAAACTAAAAAGACTCTTGTTTTATTTAATTTAAAAAGGCTCTTTTCAGGTCAATAAATATATGAGAGACACCAATTTACTTCAAATTGTAATAAGTGAAATAAAGTAGAAACACATTCAACTCCAATTTATTTTGAACGTAAAAAAATGACAATTAATAAAAACATTTTTAATAAAAAAATCTTAAAACAAAACGTAAAATTATTAAAATATTAAAATGTATTCGTAACTGTAGAAAATATAAAAACCAGAATGTTTTCCTAATGTTTATAAGATTCAGTTATGAATTCTAGCAATAGATGGCACTGTTACGTCCTGGAAACATCAACCCATAAGCTCATGACATCATTAATACCATTCTTTAGTGGTCTCAACTTTAACTTTACCTTTCAATAACAAGCCATTAGTTACCAGCCTATCATCTACAGAACTCTTCAGCTTCAAATTCCTCAAAAACAATCATAATTTTTGACAAAGGGATTAGGGATGTTTGTAAGACTGTTCTTGTAAACAAAACTAATTATCATAGTAAAGTAAAAATTGACCAGTTATTTTTCACCACACAAAAACATCAGACATCACCAATTGTGGGATTTAACTAGTTCGCACCAGTTCAGTAAACGTTACTATAATTTCCCAACTTAGCTGAATCTTAATTCTTTTGAATCTGAACAATTTAAGAAGATTAGTTGAATTTTGGGACCAAGATGGGCTGCATGCAAGTTATTTTCCTGCGCAAAGAATATTGAGGATATTATATACATTATTCAAAAGAATGTTGCAAATTTCATGACAATTAACATGACTGGTCTCCCATTGGGAACCCCACACTTTCAATTCAAAACATGGCTGAGAATAAACTACAGAAGATGGCAACAGGGTAAAAATTTGGATGAAATAAACTGTAATGATACTCAATTAGTAATGATACTCAATTAGTGAATTGGAATTATTTTAAGGAAGGTAAATAATTTCAATAAACTATTCTTGGTTTTTTCATTTTTCACTATGTAAGGGCGAAGGTGAGAGAACCAGTTGCTAAAGTTTCTGAATCCCACCACTGGACATCACCCCATCAACAAGAGTACGCCTCAATGAAATGAAGAATATAGTGAAGAAATACCCTTATATATTGGCAAATGTGTTCCCTCACATGCTGTGATATTAAACTGTACAATCTTTTAAAGATCCATAAAGAAAAAAAAAACTCCTGTCTGCCACACTGTTTCCAACTAGAGAAGCCCAAGTACTATTTAGCCAAATTCCTCGCCAACAAACTTAAATTGCATTTCAATCTACAAAGGAGTGAACACTTTATCTTCAACTTTGAAAGAACTAATCTCCAATCTGTCACCATCACACACTTATCTGGAGTGTGATTCGTTCATAATGTTTTTTCAGGATGGCTTAATGACTTCTTTTTAACTTCCAGAATTTCCACAACATTTCAATAGAATTGATCATAACACTTCTATAACCATGGAAACCAAAAAGAACCATATCCTTCAGGTTTGGACATTCGTATCACCAGATCTAATAACTCCATTTCTACCTATACTGATTTATACCTTAAAGCTAAATCCTGTCGTACACTATCACACACTGTTGCCTTACAAATTCTTGTGGAAATCCCATTTACCACTATTCTACAGAAGTAGCCATCCACAATGAAATTGAACGCTTAAAAACTATTGCCTGCAATAATGGCTTTAAACTATCCCTTGTAACCAAATTGTTTTTAGAAATTCAGACAACTCTACATCCTTCACAAAAAGATCACCCCAAAGGTTTTTTGTTGTTTTTTTACTATTCATACCTATTTAAATAAGTCCAATCCTTGAACAATACAATCTCCAATCAGTCTTTTCACCTCAAAGAAAAATCGAAACATTAAATTTCAGCTCAATATTTCAAAAATATGGTGTTTACTCTTTTCTGTGTGTGGTCATCTATATGTTAGCTACTGGTTAGAGAAACAGCTTTCCAAACAGAAAAAAGACAATAAAAATAGTAAGCCTACAGCTGCCTTCATCCCTCAATATTTTAAATGGAATCAATCTGTTATTTTGTGCCAACCTCCTATAAATATTAGCAGAAATATTGAAGAATGCATGACTAACCTGAAAGCAGCTATACATTTCCTATTAATTTAAATGATAGCTTGGGCTATCAAGTAGGGAGATAACACTTTCCTGTCACCAATCTTCAATAACAATTTCTCACTGGTCCGCCATCCTTCTCAATGATCCTGGATTCCTCCAAATCCA